>JAODAL010021261.1:0-67498 GCA_025379985.1 Phyllomedusa bahiana | reverse complement strand
CTGCTAGTGCGGTTGCATTAAACCACTAAAGGGACAGTTTTGGCGCGATTTTTATTTTTTAATTTTCACAGGCCCTGACCCAGCGATGACAGGGCCTGACGTCCTGCAAATGACGATCCCTGGCATCGTGTTGCCCGCCAGCACTGGAAGGAGCACCTTCTCTCGTACCTCTACCTCCATGTGCTACCCCCCTCTTTGCTCGCTTACCACCTGCATTTCACTCCATGTTCAGAAAAACAAAATTGCTGGATTCAAATTTAACTGCAAGGTGTCTATCAACAAATCTGGACTGGGCAAAAGTCCAAAAAACACGTATCTGTTATGTTTTGGTATAATAAACAGTATTTTTTTGCACCTTTCAATTCACCTGGGGTGAATATAAGAATTGCTGTTTTAAGATTTACGTAGATGCTGCCTCACAAAACAGTGCTGGGTGCGCAAAAGTCAAAAAACACTTAACTTTTATGTTTTGATATAATAAACGGTATTTTTTGCACCTTTCAATTCACCTGTGGTGAATATAGAAATGCTGTTTTAAGATTTACGAAGATGATGCGTCAAAGAAAAGAGCTGGTTGCGCAAAAGTCAAAAAATACGTAACTGTTATGTTTTGATAATAATAAACGGTATTTTTGCACCTTTCAATCACCTGTGTGAATATAGAATTGCTGTTTTAAGATTTACGTAGATCCCTGCATCAATGAACAGTGCTGGGTGCGCAAAAGCAAAAAACACGTAACTGTTATCTTTTGATATAAAAACGGTATTTTTTGCACCTTTCAATTCACCAGTTGGTGAATATAGAATTGCTGTTTAAGATTTACGTAGATGCTGCGTCAATGAACAGTGCTGGGTGCGCAAAAGAAAAAAAACACGTAACTGTTATGTTTTGATATAATAAACGGTATTTTTTGCACATTTCAATTAACATGGGGTGAATATAGAATTGCTGTGTTAAGATTTACGTAGATGCTGCGTAAAATGAACATGCGGGGTGCGCAAAAGTCAAAAAACACGTAACTGTGATGTTTTCGTACGATAACGGTATTTTTGGCACAAACAACCTGTGCTGACTACCAGATTGCTGGTTTGAAAATTTAAGTGCAAGGTGGATATATCAACATCACAGTGTAATGGGTAAAAGTGAACACCAAATCTGAAATGTATACTGATAATAAAAGTGGAGTTTTGCAGCTAACAAAGAGACCTGCAGTTACTAAAATGATGTGTATCCAATATAAGTTCAGGCTGCCCAATATCCAGGAAATATTTCAATAGCAAACTGTTAATAATAAAGATATTCCACTACAATGTCTACACTAAGTCTTGTGAACTTTACCAGTGTTCTTTATAGATAGAGCTTGTCTGTGTTCGCCCGCGGGCCCCCCCCCCCTGCTCCCCCTGCCGTGAATTTACAGCGTAGATGCTGCTTTAAAATTCTCTAGCTAACTACATAAAATGTTCAAATCTCTAATCTAACTTCATTGGAAGGATCACAGCTAATAGTAGAGGTTTCTCTGTGCAGAAATAGACTAATTCGCTGAGCTGTTGGCCACAGGCAAGCGCGGGTCCTATCCCTATGAGACGCTGAGAACACTGAGGCTGAAACAGGAAACCTGTTCAAATTAAAACGAGGTCATGTGATTTTTCCAGCCAATCGCAACCATACACAACCCAGTAAATGACGGTCGCACACACATCTCACCCTGCTCTATTCTGAAAATCTGATTTGCTGGCCCCCAAAAATTTAAACGGGAAGCGCCGAAAAAGGCGCGTCTTAATAGATGATGCACAGATTTTAACCTTAATACGCATGATCTGGAAATTTCGATCACCATAAAAACCTTGCCGATTTCAACTTTGTCGATAAAAATCGCTCAACACTACTGGTTAGACCACACATGGAATATTGTGTACAGTTTTCAGCACCAGTGCACAATAATGACATTGTAGAGCTTGAACAGGTACAAAAGCGGGCAACAATAATAATAAAAGGACTGGGTGGACTTGCAATACCCCCGAAAGATTAGCAAGGTTAGGGTTATTTAGTTTAGAGAAAAGACGGCTTTGGGGGGGGCGTAATAAATAGTTTAAATATATTAAGGGCCAATTTAGAGAAACTCGCTAAAGATTTATTATACCCAGGCTGTATCTACAACAAGGGGCATCCTCTATGTCTTGAGGAACGAAAGTTTCTACATAAACATAGAAAGGGAATCACTACTGTTAGGGCATGGGGACTGGGAACTCTTTGCCAGAGGAACTTGTCATGGGGAATTCAATAACAGATTTCAAAAAGGGGTTGGATGCATTTCTGGAGCGTAATAATATAACAAGTTATAATGACCAGGATTCTGGAGAGGGGTCATTGATCCAGGGATTTATTCTGATTGCCAGATTGGAGTCGGGGAAAACATCTTTTCCCAAAAATGAGGGCAATTGGCTTCTACCTCATTGGGGTTTTTTTCCTTCCTCGGATCAACACTTTAGCAAAATGGGCTGAACTGGATGGACGTATGACTTTTTTCGGCCTGACAAACTATGTAACTATGTAATATTTTGTGAGTTGTATATGGTAGTATTATCTTGACAAGATGTGACAGTATTTCGGTGTTTAAAGGGGTTTTGCCAAGAAGTGATTTCCTCACCTAACAGGCTGAACTGTCCTCTAGAGCCTAGAAAAAAAGGGACGTTGTGTTTCTTTGTTTAAAGAAACAAATGACTCATCAATGATTTCATCGCACCACCTCCAATGCACGCTCTCGAGGCTGATATTCAGTCTCTGTAGTTAAGCAAACATGTTTGGCTAAACCACAGAGGATAACTGTATTGTGCACAAGCTCTACAGGTTTTGTGTTCTCCCTCTTATCTGCTCAGGAGAGAAGATAAGATCCGAGCAGGCAGCGTTCAGGAACTGCTTCAGGGCTGAGCAGGGAGCGTCTCCATGTTTACTCAGATAATTACATTACAACCAGCGGATTCTCTAAACAACAGAGACAAGCTTTGTTCTCCCCCTCCCTTCAAAGCGTGCTCATGTGCCCTGCCATCAGATAAGAAGTGCAAACAATGCAAGCATGGCCAGATCAGCTCCTGGTCGTAGTTAATGTAAACAGTCAGGAAACTAAGGCTGACTAAGCCAGGCTGCAGCTCTCACAGGCTACACTTTTTTTAATCACATATATTTAGAAAACTGATTGAATACCCATTTTGGAGGATCCCACGTCAACATGAGATCATGACTTCAAAACCCCTTTAACTGTGTAAAATGGCCCTAATTTGCCTCCTCAGTGCTTTATTTTCTTTAAAAGCAGCCCTGAAAAGATGGCCTGGGTTACGTCAAGGTTTTTTCGTTTGTATACTTGGTTCTTTCCAGTCTAGATCTTGGGTTACGCTGTCTGGCCCGCATATTGGGTTAGCCAAACACATTAAATTAATGTCAGCCGAACCCGCTGATTTTGGTGAGACCAACCAACCATCTAATGTGTAGGGGAGCCTCCCTCTCCATCAACAGATCTCAGGGCAGCTATGTCTAAGGCACTTGGAATTCAACCCCATCCAACAATGAAGTATGGATACAGCTTATGGTCAGTAGGGAGCTTGGAGCAGGCTCACTTGTGGAGTTTCCTACATACCCAGAAAACCCTTTTAACATTTATGGCGACATACTTGAAACTGGGTGCATAGAGGCCATTTTTCTCGTCTTTTTTCCAGTGAAAAATTCGCCTGAATATATGAAAGTGGGTATTGTGCGCTCATAAATGGCGCTTAAGGTTTTAGGCGCCTGCTTCTGCGTTTGGCACGCCATATAACTTTACCTCGTTAGTAGTGCATCAAACATGCAGTTTAGCTAGTATTTGACATACAGCAATAGCCGGAACACCATAGAAGGGATATAATTTGTAGCCTTATCTTAAAAAGATAATGGAAAGGTCTTGCTGAGTCTTGTGGTGCAACATGCATGATCACTACCAAAGTTTCTATTCACTGACATGCTATTCTACCACCTTTTATTTTATTTCTAGCCTGCTGGGATATATTTGTAATCACTGATAATACAATAATAAGGGGATTTATGGTGGATGCTGTATTGGTTTAATTATTTTATATTAATTAAATTTAAATTAGTTTTAGATCATATTAATCTTAAATACATTTTATAGGAGATTATTTAATATTTTTGAGATATTATGTAATATTATATTAATTTTATATTATATAATTTATTATGACATTTTTTTAATGTAATTTTATATAGTTTAATAATTATCATAAATTACTTTTTATTATTGTACTGGTGGAAGTTTAGAAATAAGGGACATTTCTTGCCCTAACAGCAAATCCAGCTCCACTCCGCCTCCTCAGGCTCAGGCAGAGCACATTGAGATAGGTCTGCCTGTCCGAGCAGTAATGCGCCTGGTTTTGCCGAACCACATTCATATATGTGTTTAATAGTACAAATGTGGTGCAATACATCCCAAGAACGCCCCCAGAACGCCCACTCATGTTTGTCCCATTAAAAAATGTCAGGCAAGGCGCATAACAAGCCAAACATGTTCATTTGACGCGCCATACATCGGGATATTAGGTGGACGAATCACTTTTGATGCATTTAATGCCAGAACATTAAAACTGACCCCTTCATACATGTCGCCCTGAGTATTAATAGAGGTGTTGTATTTTTCCAGAGCAGTATAAGAAATAAAAGTCAAGCTCTGATTAGTTGCTATGAGCTCTGATTGGTTGCTATGAGCTCTGATTGGTTGCTATGGGTTCTGATTGGTTGCTATGGGTTCTGATTGGTTGCTATGAGCTCTGATTGGTTGCTATGAGCTCTGATTGGTTGCTATGAGCTCTGATTGGTTGCTATGGGCTCTGATTGGTTGCTATGAGCTCTGATTGGTTGCTATGAGCTCTGATTAGTTGCTATGATCTCTGATTGGTTGATATGAGCTCTGATTGGTTGTTATGGGTTCTGATTGGTTGTGTGAGCTCTGATTGGTAGCTATGAGCTCTGATTGGTTGCTATGAGCTCTGATTGGTTGCTATGAGCTCTGATTGATTGCTATGAGCTCTGATTGGTTGCTATGGACTCTGGTCGCTATGAGCTCTGGTTGCTATGGGCTCTGATTGGTCACTATGGGCTCTGATTGGTCGCTATGGGCTCTGATCGGTTGCTATGAGCTCTGATTGGTTGCTGTGGGCAACAGTCTGACTGCTAGACAGTTTTCATACATATGGCCCAGTGTCTACAGATGAAGAAAATTCAGGACTGGTCCTACCCTCCTAGAAGCAGGTGTTCTGTTAATATCAGTATAAGAGCCCAATGGACAATCCTGAAAAAGGTGAAAAACATCCAAAGTGTAACAGCAATAAACTTAATCGTGTTCAGTATTTTTAACTGAAATTATCATGTCCAGTATTTATTTTTTTAATTGAAATTATCATGGAAGGAAACCACAAAAAAACTGTTACTGTCAAATAAAAAAAATATTACAGCATGTCAAGTTTGCCTTAGACCACATATGGTAGATGTCCCATAATGCTTCTTGGAAAATGTTGTACGGACAGAAAGACAAAAAGTGCAATTTTTGGCAGACGTGCACAACTCTATGGAGGATAAAAAACTGCACACCAACACCAGAACATAATCAGACTGTGAAGCATGGTGAAGGAGACATCATGGAGTCTAGAGACTGGCTGCGCCATTCCAGGACCTTCAAATGCTTTTTACGGAGCCACTCTTTAGTTGTCTTGGCTGTGTGTTTTGTGTTATTGCCCTGCTCTTACTGAGGGAAGGAGGCTATTGGCCAAAATCTCGCGATACATGGCCCCACCCATGCGTCCTTCATTACAATGCAGTTGTCCTATCCCCTTTGCAGAAAAACACCCCCAAATTATGATGTTTTCACCCCCATGCTTCACGTTTGAGACATGTGCTGGTGTGAATAGGGGAACTTTGCGTGCCCAGCAGGATTTTACTCCATGGATTCAACCCCAAGAGTCAGCTCCACTGGTGGGCCCCAAGAATAAAATCCACTGGTGGTACCCAAGAATCAATTCCACTGGTGGACCCCAAGAATCAACTCCACTGGAAGGCTCCAAGATTTAACTCCACTGGTGGGACCAAAGAAACAGCTCCACTGGTGGGCCCCAAGAATTAACTCCACTGGTGAACCCCAGGAATCAACTCTTCTGGTGGGTTCCAAGAATCAACCCCACTGGTGGCCCCATTAATCAACTCCACTGGTGGGTCCCAAGAATCAATCCACTGGTAGACCCCAAGAATCAACTCTACTGGTGGGCCCTGAGAATCTACTCCACTGGTGGTTGACTAGAATCCACTCCACTGGTTGTCCATTATAATCCACTCAACTGGTGGCCCCAAGAATCAACTCCACTGGTGGTCCCCAAGAATCAACTCCACTGGCTGGCCCCAAGAATCAATTGCACTGGTGGACCCCAAGAATTGGCTCCAGTGGTGACCCCAAGAATCAACTCTACAGTTCGGCCTAAAGAATCAACTCAACTGGTGGGCCCAAGAATCAACTCCACTTTTGGACCCCAAGAATCAACTCCACTAGTGGGCCCCAAGAGTAAGCTAAAATGGTGCCCCAGGCCCAGCAGCTTGACACTGCAGATATCCATAGCGAAGGTCCCGAACTTTGACCAAACCGTAGTGTGAACCATGCTAACAGGTATCACAAAATCCCCAAACATTTGAGCGGTTTACTTACAGTCTTTTTGAGGTTTACCCCCTTACACATTTCTATGGGTGAAGAAGCCATAATGTGATTGTGTGAATGACTCCTTCTGCTTTAACTCTTTTTGCTACAGAAGGATATAATTTGTAGCCTTAGTTGTGTCTTAAAAAGATAATGGAAATGTAACCACCTTCTCTTAAATGTCTAATAAGAAGCGTTTTATGTGTTTTGCAGGAGATAACTACGCTCTAGCTGCTTTTTTCATGACTATTGTCATTTTCTGTGTGTGAAACATACACTTTCTTACATACACCACGTTAAGCAATCTACAAAAATGTAACCAGTAGGCCCCGTTCACAACTCAGAGGAACCATCACAGAGGTTGAACTGGTGGACACTAACGGAGCTGACCGACCCATTCACTGCAATGGGGTCTGTAGTGTTTCTGTCGTGATGTTTTTTCATTTCTTAATGGAATCTTTGTGTCTCCGTTTTTTACGGAATTTAAGATGAAATCTCCAAGCGGAACCTCTAACACAGATGTGAACGGAGCCTTTTGGGTATTTTTATGTAGACCCTACCTCCCCCAGAGGTGTAACTCCTAGGAAGTAAGTCAATATTTTGTAATAAACCCTCCTTCCCTATTAACCTTGAAGAAATTAGAACTTAAAATTAAAATAAACCACCCTCACCCTGTGATAAAATAGAAACTAAAACACATACTCACCTCACCCTTCACCACCATTCCAGTGCTCCAGTGTTCCCTCCCGGTCCCTCACTAATGACATCACGTTCATGGATCACATAATACATGCAGGAATGTGACTCCTGAGGCCAGTGATTGGCTGCAGCATCATGTGATCTATGATAGCCTCGGCCATCTTTATGTAAGCAATATATTTTTTTCAGATGCTCAAACAGTTCTTGGCCATGAGGCGCCATGTTGAACTTCCATTGACCAGTCTGAGAAAGTTTGAGAGTGATAACACCAAATGTAACACATCTGCTCCCCATTCACACCTGAGACCTTGTAACACTAACGAGTCATGTGACAATGTGGAGGGAAAATGGCAAATTGGGCACAATATTTCCATTTTCATAAGGGAATGTACTCACTTTTGTTGTCACTTAGGGGTGTACTCACTTCTGTTGTCACTTAGGGGTGTACTCACTTTTGTTGCCTACAGTTTAGACACTGATGTCTGTGTGTTATTTTGAGAGTACACCAAATTTACACTGTTATACAAGCTGAACACTGACTACTTTACATTGTATCACAGTGTCAGATCTTCAGTGTTGTCCCATAAAAAGATATAATACAATATTTACAAAAATGTGAGGGGTGTACTGACTTTTTTTTAGATACTGTAGTTATATCTTGTGTATTTTCCTGTTTTGTTTAGTTTGTGGTTTTTGACATTACTTGATGTTTCCCGTCATTCTTCGTCAGCATAAGCACATTATTATTATTATTATTATCGTTTATTTTGGAGCGCCCTTGATTCCAGGGCGCTGTACATTTCAGGCGGGTACATAAATAACATTGGTCAGACAATTACAAAGTGACAATAAGTGACCTAACAATGGTACAGAGGGGAGAGGGGCCCTGCCCGTTGGGCTTACAATCTACTGGGAAGGGTTGAAGAAAGAAGGTGAGGGGCAGACATGTTTGTGGGCGGAGGAGTTGCAACACGGTTAATGTTGGTTATAGGTAAATCCTGAAGAGGTAGGTTTTCAGGTTACTTTGAAGCGGTGAGAGAGGGGGAGAGTCTTGATGTGTTGGGGCAGTGAGTTCCAGAGTGTGGGGAAGCACGAGAGAAGTCTTGGAGGGCGGTTATGTGAGGAGGTGATAAGTAGGAGAGCAGTGGGGAAGGTCCTGTGAAAGGGGCGGAGGTTGCGTGGGGGAGGTATTTTAGAGATTAAGGCAGAGATATATGAAGGGAGAGGTTATGTAGAGCCTTGTAGGTCAAAGTTGCTACTTGAACTGGATTTTGCTGGGCAATAGGTAGCCAGTGAAGGGATCGGCAGGGGGAGAGGCAGGGGTAGTCAGGAAGAGGTAATCAGACGGGCAGCAGAGTTAAGGATGGTTTGGAGGGGGGCGAGGGTGCTAGCTGGGAGGCCACAGAGGAGAATGTTGCAGTAGTCGAGGCGTGAAGATGACGAGGGCATGGACCAGCCTTTTTGTGCTTTCAGAGTTAAGAAAAAGAGTGGATTCGGGAAATTTCTTTTTATGGTGGAGGTGACAGGCAGAGGGGAGGTTTGGGTGTGCGGTTTTGAAGGACAGATTGGAGTCAAAGATTATCCCAAGGGAGCGGAACCTGTGGTGCTGGTGAGAGAGTGTAAGCCATTAACAGTGATAGAAAGATCGGGTGGGAAAATGGAGTGGGACGGTGGGAAGATAATGAGTTCAGTTTTCTCCACGTTTTTGTTTTAGGGGACGGGAGGAGAAGAAGGAGGAAATGGAGGACAGACAGTCAGGGATCCGGGAAGAGAATAGGTGACATCTGGGCCGGAGATGTAGAGTTGGGTTTTCATCAGCATATAGGTTTGGGATTGAAAGCGTGTGATGCTATGAGCTGACCGAGGCCAAGAGTGTAGATAGAAAAGAGTAGTGGGCCCCGGACTGACCCTTGGGGGCACCAAAGAGAGAGGCCAGGGGGAGGAGGTGGAGCGAGAGTGAGAAACGCTGAATGTTCCGATCAGTGAGGTACGAGGAGATCCAGGAAAGAGCCAAGTCCGTGATGCCGAGGGAGGGGAGGATGTGTAAGCAGGAGGGAATGGTCGACAGTGTCAAAGGCAAAAGGAAAGGTCTAGGAGAGAACACAGAGTTAGTGGCGTGAGGCTTTGGCAGTTGCTAGGTCGTTGGTGACTTTGGTTAGGGCGTTTCATAGAGTGGTGGGGACGGAAGCCCGATTTGGGGCGGGTCAAGGAGAGAGGGTTGGTGGGAGAATGGGAGGAAAGTTGAAGATGGACGTGTGCTCAAAGGAGTTTAGAGGACGAATGGAAGCAGTGAGATGGGCATAGTTGGACAATGAGGAGGGGTCAAGAGATGGTTTCTTTTTGGATGGGGTGATTGGTCGCATGTTTAAATGGGGGAAAGGGGAAAATGGGCCAGAGGTTAATGATAGATTGAAGGATGGGTGAGGGCTGGATGATAACAGCACTAAGGTCAGGGATGAGGTGAGGATGGCAGTGTTTCAAGACTTCAGGTGGTGAGGTTTGATTTGGAAAAGTAGAGAGGGGAGCTTGTCAGGAGTGGACCGGTGAGAAGCAGTTAGAGGGGAATGGTCATGAGCGGTTACAGAGGTTTGGGTGTGGGGACACCGCAGGAATAGAGGTAGGCCCGAGGGGACTGCAGGGTGAAGCTTTGTCTGATGAGATTATTTTATTTTGGAAGTGAGTTGCAAAATCATCTGCTGAGAGGAGAGATGGGGGAGGGGGTGCTGGTGGACGCAGGAGAGAGTTGAAGGTGTTAAAAAGTTGTCTGGGGTTGTGGGCCAGGGAGGATATGAGCGTGGTGAAATAGTCTTGTTTGGCTGAGGTGAGTGCAGATTTAAATGTGTGTAGTGATTCTTTATGCACTCTTCTATTAATTTGGAAACCTGCACAACGAGGGATAGCTTATACTGACAACAATTACAATTAATAACACACAGACAGTTTTACTGATCATGTCTTTCATTGAGCACATTGAATAAACAAACACACTTCTGACCAAAAAGCTAAGTGAACCCTTTGGGATAACCAGGGTTACTGCTCTGATTACTAATGAAATGTGGTCTGTTATCTAAACCATGATTATAGACAAACACAGCATAATAAAATAATACCAGAGTACTGGACGGATAATGTGTTTTATTGAGTACATTGAGCAAACATCCACACTCCAGGCTGAAAAACTAAGTAAACCCTTTGGGACTGCCTGGATTTCCGCATCAATTACTAATGAAATGTCATCTGTGACATAAATCACAATTATAGACAAACGCAATAAACTAAACTAATAACAGGCAGTTGTCCTGGCCATGTCTTTTATTGAGTACACTGAGTAAACATCCACACTGCAGGGAGAAAAAGGAAAGGAACTCTGTGGAATGACCTGGATTTCTGAACTGATTACAAATAAAATGTAATCTGATTGTTATCTTAGTCGCAATTTTAGCTGAACACACTCTAACTAAGCTAAGTGAACCTCTTTGTTAATGAATGTTTCCAACTAACTAGCACTTTTCTGTCAATTGAAGAGATGAGATGGAAGTAAAGGCACACAGAGCCTGGTTACTGGCAAATCTCTTCTCCTCAAGAAAGATTGGTCAGGTCATCTCTGGCCCAGACATTAACTCTCTACTGTCCCGGATCCCAGACTGTCTGTTGTCCATATCCTCCTTCTTCTTCTCCCGTCTCCTAAAACTTAACGTAGAGAAAACTGAATTCATCATCTTTCCACCATTCCACTCCATCCCTCCACCTGATCTCTCTATCAGTCAATGGCTGTACACTCTCACCGTTCCCGCAAGTCCGCTGCCTTGGGATAACACTTGACTCCGCTTTCTCCTTCACGCCCCTCATCCAAACCCTCATCTCCGCCTGCCGCCTCCACCTGAAAAATATTTTACGAATGCACTCATTCCTTAACCCTGTCACTACAAAAATGCTGGTCCATGATCTCGTCATCTCCCACCTAGACTACTGCAACATTCTTCTCTGTGGCCTCCCGTTTAGCATTCTTGCTTCCCTTCAAACCACCCTCAATGCTGCCCGTCTGATCCACCTCTCTCCCCGCGACTCCTCTGCCGCTCCCCTCTACCAATCACTGGCTTCCCATTGCCCAGCGAATCCAGTTCAAGCTAGCAATCTTGACCTACAATGCTCTCCATAACCTCTCCCCTCCATACATCTCTGCCTTAATCTCCAGATACCTCCCCTCACGCAATCTATGCTCCTCACAGGACCTTCTCCTCTGCTCTCCCCTTATCAGCTTCTCACACAACCGTCTCCAAGACTTCTCCTGTGCTTCCCCCACGTTCTGGAACTCACTGCCCCAACACATCAGACTCTCCTCCTCCTTCACCAGCTTCAAAAGCAACCTTAAAAAAACACTTCTTCAGGAGCCTATAACCTAGAATAACCCCGCTGTCACTAGACCCTCCATACACATGTCTGCCCTTCACCTCCTGTCTCTTTCCCCCTTCCTTGTAGATTGTAAGCCTTCACGGGCAGGGCCCTCTCTCCCTCTGTACCTGTTGTTACTCACAGATTGTCACCATTGTACTTGTTTGACTTATGTTATGTATGTAACCCCCTGAATGTACAGCGCCCTGGAATCAATGGCGCTATAAAATAAATAATAATAATAATAATAATAACCGTGTCTCCATGCAAACAACTTACTAAAGACTCGCTGTAGAGATGAAGCTTATGACCAGGGTGTACATCTAACTATGGTTAGACAAACTGTTTACAAAGAGAGAAAATTAAGGACCGTTTCTATCCTGTTAAGACCACTTCAAGAACACAACAGGAATCCTTAAAGGGTTTTTTTTGCTACAAAGATTATATCTGTAAAGATGGGGACAGTAAAAATAAGCACTTTTGCAATTGGTTTGCATTACCTAAATCATTTAGTATAGCAGATAAAAGCTAATCTGTGTGTTCAACACCTAAAACTGCAGCTTGAGGTCAGGTCACGTCCCCTTTCCTGTGATTGGCTGACTGATATTTCATTCAGCCTGTTGGGAACACGCTCCTTGTGCTTTGATTGGCTGCCTGCACTCTGTGCTTACTCCTCTCTGAGCTGTGCAAAATGAAAGTGAAACTAGCTGTCTCAGCTTTCTGTGTGGTCTGTGTTTGTATAATAAAGGCTGAGCTCCTCTCTATTCTCACCTCCCAGCCCTATGTGAAGGATCTGAGCAATTACTGAGTCTCCAGCTGCTAGATTCACTCTCCTCTCATACAACAAAGCCTTATACAGCCTGTTCACCTCTACCTCCTACCTTATAACAGAGAGGGGAGAAGAGTGCATTTCTCACATTTGCTTCATCAGTTCAGCCTGTATGTATAACTGTTTACACCAATACAGGTGTTCTGGTTACAAGGAGCTTGTGGAGGGAGGTGACAGCTCTGAATACATGTGAACTGACCATTGCAGGAGGCCTGCAGAGCTGTGACATCCTTTCCCTCCCACTGCTCACACAGAATGATGATGTCACATGATGAGAGACATGCCTACTGGAAGGAGAGACACACCTACTTGATTTGAAGCTGTAAGACAGAGAAACAGCTCAAGTCTACGAATGCCAGTGATGAGAAACCCCTTTAAATAGAAAAGAGAGAACCTAAACATAACAGTGAAAACCTACCTTAAAAACTCTGCTGTCTAAGGCTAGGTCTCCACATAACTGGTTTACGGTCAGATTTTTAGATATCCGACTGTAAATCATCCCCATAGGCTTGAATAGAAAATCCGCGCTTTAGTCTACACAACTCGAATTTTCTGAGGTTGGATTTTGGATTTGAAAAACCTAGGACATGTTCCATAATCTGCTGGAAAATGGCGGATTATAGTAATGTTCAAAATCCGAAAGCCAGGACAAGAAACGAAAACTGACTGCAAAATACTGGTTAGACTCTAATTAGAATCCGACCAATATTTTACACTCTGCCATGTGGATGCAGCCTAAGGGTATGTTCACGTAGTATATTTGCCGGGCGTATTCGGCGCATAATTGAACTGCAATATGCCCTAAGTACGCCCCACAGTTACGGTAATTCATAGTCATTGAGAACTATCATTACCTTCCGTTTTCCCTGTTGCACAATATACGCCTGGAGAAAGAAGTGACGTGTGCCGGAAAAGTGAGTGGCAGTGGGAGCGCTTCAGGAGTACTCACTGGCCTTCGCTTACTTCTGAAGCCACAGGTTATTGCAGGTGTATAGCAGCACGCACCTTACATGCGCTATACACCTTCAGTACGTCGTGTGAACATATCCTAAGGCTGAGGCTACATCCGATCTTAATGCTTCAATGGTTTTTGCAGGTAAATCTGCTGCTTTACTGCCAAACTGTGCAGCAATAGTGTATTTGAAAACCACATCCACCACAGTGAGACATGGTTTCAGCAACAGGTGGTCATCTGCTCCGTGTGGCCTCACCCTAGGAAATTGCTTTAAGTTGAAGCTATTCATTTGGAATCCTGTTTTAGCTCAATAGATAAATCAATCAGTAGAACTACAAAAAGCCTTGGTCTCTCATAGGGCATATTTAAAGGGGTTGTCTCACTACAATGATCGCTTTTTATGTTAAAGATCTTGCAAAAACAAGTCACTTTGCAATATATGTCCATTAACAGTGTCCTACCTATTCTGAGATATCCCCTCTTATATGGGCTGCATCAGCTCCTCAGGTCACTATAGCTTCAGACCTGTTTGATCTCTCCTGATAGACTGCCAGCACTGGTTGCTATAGCTACAGACCTGGCTTCTACTGCAGCCTAGTAGAAGCCAGTAAACATTCAAAATTAAACCAAGAAAACAGGACTGAGGTGAGATGAATCAATGTAGTGAGACAACCCCTTTAACTACTTGCTGACCACCCGCTAACTATACATATCTGGGCGGTGGCTGTATGTCTCTGTACGGATGTTCTAGAACTAATTGTGCAGTTGCGGGAGGGGAGAGTCTGCTGTCAGCGATAGCCGGGCTCTCCACTGAGAAGACAGAGATGGTTTATTACCAACCTTGCCTCCTGGCCCCAGAGTCACGTAACCGCCGTGCGGCTGTGTCTTATCAGACCCAGATCAGCTCTGCAATCGGTTCAGTGGATCTATTTCCCCTGTAACTAGGATTAATATCAGCTACAGGGAAAAAAAAAAAAAGTGATGTAAAAAATGTGCCCAAAGATTTTTTTCAGACCTAATAGAGGATGAAATGTGTTAAATAAAATAATTAAAAAAAAACACACACATGCAAAATAAAAATTTTATTAAAATTAATACTAATAAACCAAACTGCAACTTTTAGCCCCACCCCTTTTTGCCCTACATCTTTATATCAGCTATAGATAAATGTCAGTGATGGAAAAGTGAAACAATTACAAATTGTATTGTCATCTATATATATATATATATTAATATATATATATATATATATATATATATATATATATATATTTATATATATATTATATATATACAAGCAAGAAACAAAGCAGCACTCCGTTGGAATCACCAGTGAGAAAAAGACAAAATGGGTGACAGCGGCGACAGCTCCAATATACGAGCTCCAAAGAATTTCAAGCAAAAGAGTGGTTTATTCCTACATCTTTATTATATATATATATATACATATTGTGACAGAGTGTCTGGACTGGTCCTAGAGGGAAGGTATATATGCCCAAGATTCCTTATGTCCAGGTAAAGAGCAACCAGATAGAGAAGAGTCAGAGATCTAAAAGATCTCTATGTACAGGGTTTAGTAAAGCCCATTTTGTAAGGGCTTGTTTGCTGGAGTGGGGATAGCGAGGGTGGGCCCCACTCCACCTGGGCAGTCCGGGTCTTGGGCTGCCTGATTAGGTTTAGGTGTGTCTGCCTCATATAAGGCAGGAGCTGCAGACACCCACACTCTCACCCTGGGACAGGTTATCTGCCAAGAACCTGTGGGAGCCCCGACTTGTGGTACAGTAATATTGTTGTGTTCAGTGACGGCTATTAGGCCGGCTCTGTAGTAGAGAGGGATACCTATTGTTTAGTTAGAGCCGGACAGGCATAGAATTTGTTTTGTTTGTTTTTCTGTACCACATGCTTGCAATAAAACTGTCTGCGGGCAGTTTAAACGAACTTTCCGTGTTGTTTGGACTTCTGTGCCCGCTGTGCTGTGCCCGTCTACCCAGGAGACGACCACCCCGCTGCCTAATCCCTTACAATATATATATATATATATATATATATATATATATATATATACTAGCACAGCACAGGTCTTGCTGGGATCTGTGGTCCTCCAAGCATGATCAGTACCATAGTTTCTATCACTGACATGCTATTCTAATGACTTTCCTTTTATTTCCAGCCTATCTATAGCCTTTATACATGTTTGGGGCATTACTAATGCGTCTAAGTTCCATAATGCGCCAAACACACAGGCGAGGGGCGGGGGACTTTAGACGCCATTTATAATCACACAAAAAACACTTTCATACATTCAGGTGCATTATACACAGAAAACCAGACGTGATCATTCACTGTGAAGTGCCTTCCTTCTTACAAGTCTCCCTTAATTTTTTTTTTTTTTTTTGGGTGGGGGGTTCTTCTCCTTGCCCTAATTGTTTACCCCCTTTTACCCTCCTTACATACACACTTGAGCCCTGGCCATGAAAGAGTGAACAGTATGAGCATTTTTTGGATATTACGTATGTGCTATCAAAAACCCAATAAAACAGTCATAAATAGACAATGTAAGAAAAGAAAAATTTCCATCGAAAAATTATTACTGAAGTTTCTCACCAGGAATGTGAATTGGATTTGCATTAAGTCTATGTAAAAGGTTATTCTTCACCTCCCGAGAGACTGAAGGATTGTCCAAGACGCCTTCCCTCAGAAGCACAAATCTACTTTCTTCAAGCCTTTGTGATGCATCTTGAATCATTTTCAGTCGGTTATCAAGACGACGACGTCTCCCGAGACCGGTGACTTATCAGAGGGACTCTATCCTCGTAAATATAAACCAGAATCGAATCTATAGATTTCCCCAGCAAATACGTGACTTCAGAGACAAATTACCACGAAGCTTGAGGATGCGCTGAAAGTTGACAAAGATTCAACGTCTGGGGAATAAAGTCACAGAAGTGATTCTTACCCCTGAGATTTCTATCAGCAGACATTAATCTAACATCTATCAGCCGGCAGCTTCTTGTTACCGGGGATGTGTGTCCTTTCAAAAGAAAGTAGAGTAGAACAACAATAAGAGAATCAATGTAAAGCGGATTTACAAATAAACCTTACTACAAGTCAGTGGATTGTTACCATGTACAACGTTAGGTACCCAATGGAGTTGACTAGAGCTGAGGGCAGGTTCACAGGATGGAATATTCCATCTGAAAATTCCATTGTGGAATCCATAGTGGAGATCCATGGATATTCACTTTGTAGAGGTGGTTTTGGATTTGGATTAGGCCCGATTCAATTGGGCTATTCTGCATCACCACTCTTCAACATGGAATTTGGCATTTAGAGCGACATATATGAATGGGGCTGCGCCAAATATCTGGCTTCAAAAAGCTGTAGTAGACCAGTTCTATAGATGTATGAACAGGTGTACTCCAAACTTTGGTACAATTCCAAAGACACTTTTTAGCGCGCCAACGTTTTGGGACGTTTTGGGGGCGTGTCACACCACATTTGTAGAAGTAGATACATTTATGATTCTTTGACGCAAAAACTTTGGCGCGAACAGTTAGAACAGCCAGACCAGGGTAAAGGTGGTGCCTGAGCCAGAATTGTGGTATTGGCTCTACACTGCCCTGTATGTATGACCTGCAGAAGAACAGCCAGACCAGGGTAAAGGTGGCGCCTGAGCCAGACTTGTGGTATTGGCTTTACACTGCGCCTGTATGTATGACCTGCAGAAGAACAGACCAGGGTAAAGTGTTGCCTGACCAGACTTGTGGTATTGGCTCTACATGCTCTGTATGTATGACCTACAGAAGAACAGCTAGACCAGGGTAAAGGTGGTGCCTGAGCCAGACTTGCGGTATTGGCTCTACACTGCCCTGTAGGTATGACCTGCAGAGAACAGCCAGACCAGGGTAAAGGTGGTGCCTGAGCCAGACTTGTGGTATTGGCTCTACACTGCCCTGTATGTGTGACCTGCAGAAGAACAGACAGGGTAAAGGTGGGCCTGAGCCAGAATTGTGGTATTGGCTTACACTGCCCTGTATGTATGACCTGCAGAAAAAACAGACCAGGGTTAAAGGTGGTGCCTGAGCCAGATTTGTTGTATTGGCTCTACGCTGCCCTGTATGTATGACCTGCAGAAGAACAGCCAGACCAGGGTAAAGGTGGTGCCTGAGCCAGACTTGGGGGTATTGGCTCTACTCTGCCCTTTTTGTATGAGCTGATGAAGAACAGCCAGACCAGGTTAAAGGTGGTGCCTGAGCCAGACTTGTGGTATTGGCTCTACACTCCCCTGTATGTGTCCCCTGCAGAAGAACAGACCAGGGTAAAGGTGCTGCCTGACCCAGACTTGGGGTTTATTGGCTCTACACTGTATGTATGACCTGCAAAGAAAGCCAGCCAGGGTAAAGGGGTGCCTGAGCCAGACTTGGGGGTATTGGCTCTACACTGCCCTGTATGTATGACTTGCAGAAGAACAGACCAGGGTAAAGGTGGTTGCTGCCAGACTTGGGGTATTGGCTCTACACTGCCCTGTATGTATGACCTGCAGAAGAACAGGGTCATAGTTCAACACATAATCCAGAGAAATGAATACATTTGTGTATCTCATATCAATCTAAACAGTTATAACCAGAAGTTTCCATCCACTATATAAAAAGCCGCATCGCCAGTTTTTTCTCTCTGTCTGACATGAAATCAGAATAAACCTTCCCCGTTTTAGGTCAATTAGGAACCAAAATCATTTATATTTGCCAAATGCCAGAATAATGAGAGAGAGAATTTTTTTAAGGCATTTTTATTACTTTCTGCAAAGTCAGAAGTTTCCATCCATTTCATTAGTATTTGGTAGCTTTGCCCTTAAACTGTAGGACTTGGGTCAAACGTTTTGGATCCTTCCACAAGCTTCTCACAATAGTTGGTAGGAATTTTGGCCCCTTCCTCCTGACAGAACTGGTGTAACTGAGCCATGTTTGGAGGTCGCCTTGCTCGCACCGGCCTTTTCAGCTTTGCCCATATGTTTTCAATAGGATTGAGATCAGGGCTTTGTGACGGCCGCTCCAAAACATTGACTTGGTTCTCCTTAAGCCACTTTGTAACCAGTTTGGCAGTAGCTTCGGGTCATTGTCCATTTGGAAGACCCATTTCCACCCAAGCTTTAACTTCCTGGCTGATGTCTTGAGATGTTGCTTCAGTATTGCCACTTAATCTTCTTTACTCATGATGCCATCTATTTTGTGAAGTGCACCAGTCCCTCCTGCAGCAAACCAACCCCACAATATGATGCTGCCACCCCCATTTTTCAAAGCTTCTCTCTTTTTCCTCCAAATGTAACAACTAAAACAGCCTAGACAACCTAACCCTAACTTAGGGTTATGGTTATCATTAGGAATAGCGTTAGAGATAGGGTTAACCCCATACTGACAATGGATATATATAGGTACATCCTATTGTCAGTAAGGCACTATATAGTGGGCTTACTCAGTAAATCTGCTACATGGGTGGCAGGTGCTGGCTGATTATTACAACTGTTACCTACCACTAACAGCAATAATTGGAGCTGGCTAGTGATCAAGTTCCCTTGGGAGACTAAATTTAAAGGAAAAATATGTGTATGTTTTAAAAGTATAAAAAATAACAAAAAATAATAAAAGTTCAAATCACCACCATTTTGACGAATTACCAATAAAAATAATAATGAAAAAGTTGCACATTATTGGTATCGCCAAAATTGTGGGGTTTTTTGGTCACTTCACGTACCTAAAAAATGTAAATAAAAAGTGATCAAAACGTCATATGTATCTCAACATAGTACCAATAAAAAAACTTCAACCCACAAAAAATGAGTCCCCACTCAGGTCCATGGGTGGAAAACTAAGGTATTGGTTGCAGAAAAGGGTGCTGCAGGGCAAATTTTTTACTAAAACCCAAAATATTTGGTATCACTGGAACCATAACAACCTGCAGAATACAGACAAGACATCATTTATACCAAAGGGTGAACGTCATAAAAACGAAATGCTAGCTACCATAGGGCGTATACATTTTTTTTTCACTGTTAACCCCACTTATATTTTTCTTTATGACTTTCAAGTACATTATATGGGGCAGTCAGTGGCATCTTGTCCCTTAAAAAACAAGCCCTCATAGGTATTTAAAGATGGAAAAATAAAAAAGGTACGGATCTTGGAAGGCGGGGACCAAAGAGATGAAGAGCCAAAAAATTATGACCAACTCTCTGGAAGGAACTAAATACATGGTTACATAGTTTGTAAGGCTGAAAAAAAGACAGATGTCCATCCAGTTCAGCCACAGAGGAAGCCAAAAAAAAACATGACGTAGAAGCCAATTGTCCTCATTTAAGGGAAAAATTCCTTCCTGACTCCAATCTGGCATCAGAATAAATCCCTGGATCAACGACCCTTCTCCAGAATCCCGGTCACTATAACTTGTTCTATTATTACATCTAGAAATGTATCCAGACCCTTCCCCAGAATCCTGGTCACTATAACTTGTTATATTATTACATCTAGAAATGTATCCAGACCCTTCCCCAGAATCCTGGTCACTATAACTTGTTATATTATTACATCTAGAAATGTATCCAGACCCTTCTCCAGAATCCAGGTCACTATAACTTGTTCTATTATTACATCTAGAAATTTATCCAGACCCTTCTCCAGAATCCTGGTCACTATAACTTGTTATATTATTACATCTAGAAATGTATCCAGACCCTTCTCCAGAATCCTTGTCACTATAACTTGTTATATTATTACATCTAGAAATGTCTCCAGACCCTTCTCCAGAATCCTGGTCACTATAACTTGTTACATTATTACATCTAGAAATGTCTCCAGACCCTTCTCCAGAATCCTGGTCACTATAACTTGTTATATTATTACATCTAGAAATGTATCCAGATCCTTCTCCAGAATCCCGGTCATTATTACTTGTTATATTATTACATCTAGAAATGTCTCCAGACCCTTCCCCAGAATCCTGGTCACTATAACTTGTTATATTATTACATATAGAAATGTATCCAGACCCTTCTCCAGAATCTCAGTCACTATAACTTGTTATATTATTACATCTAGAAATGTCTCCAACCCTTCTTCCAGAATCCTGGTCACTATAACTTGTTATATTATTACACTATAGAAATGTATCCAGACCCTTCTCCAGAATCCGGGTCACTATAACTTGTTATGTTATTACATCTAGAAAGTATCCAGACCCTTCTCAGAATCCTGTCACTATAACTTGTTTCTATTTATTACATCTAGAAATGTATCCAGACCCTTTTCCAGAATCCTGGTACACTATAACCTGTTATATTATTACATCTAGAAATGTATCCAGACCCTTCTCCAGAACCTGGTCACTATAACCTTTATATTATTACATCTAGAAATGTATCCAGACCCTTCTCCAGGATCCCGGTCAGTAGAACGTGAGGTATTGATACTTCTAGAGATGTATCCAGACGCTTCTCCGGAATCGTAGTCACTATAACTTGTTATATTATTACATCCAGAAATGTATCCAGACTCTTCTCCAGAATCCCGGTCACTATAACTTGTTATATTATTACACTCTTAGGCCCCGTTCTCACTGCTTATTTGCCGACGGATTGGATCCGTATTCCGCGCCGGATTTGCGCTTCAATACGGCGCCAATCCGTCGGAGTCATTACGGTAATCCACTGCTCTCATAGAGAACAGTGGATTCCGTCGCTCCTCCCCGCTCGGCATATCCGCCGCGGGGGGAGAAAGTGACATGCACATTATTTACGGCGCGGACGCGCCGTAAACAATGCATTGTCTATGGGGCCGGGAGCGGCGCCCCCGCCACGCTCCGGCCCCGCTCCCGTCCTGCCCCTTATTCACGGCGGATTTGTGCGCTCAATACGGCGCACAAATCCGTCGGGAATAAGCCGTATGAACACGGCCTTACACTCTTTATTTTTTTGTTTTATGTCTTAAACCTGAATTTCCTTACAAGTGTGATCAACCAGTGTCGAACCAAACAGGCCCTTGAGCAACACTACAGCTAAGAAAAAGATATTAGAAAGTCGAATCTTTATACCATACAACAACAGGTAAACAAATTGCTCGTTCACAATTCATACCGGCACGCTAAGCCGAGGAGACCTTTTGTGGCTGCCATGTTTCATTGTATTGTTTGTCTAGATAGACGGTAAACATGACATTTTTATCTGGTGAGAAATGTTACCACTCATGAAGATGGATGCGTTTCCCATTAGCTGAATGATTGCAGTTTAATCTTCATTCTATCAGATGGACAAATGCGGCCAATAAATAAAGATATTAGTGGAAATACCGTAGATATAATTGCCGCTAGAGAGGGGGAAGCAATGTTGTTAACAGCTGTGGCTACGACTATAGGAATGGCCTCATTTAAGGTCTTAATTAGGTCTGTGCAAATCTAGGAATAGAAATACTGTGATGAATGCAATTACTGTAATACCCAGGGACGGTATCAAAACTCCATTTCACAATCCACCTATAGCAGCCACTTTCTGATAATGGCCGCTAACATCTTGGTGCTACCGTGTTTCCCCAAAAATAAGACATCCCCCAAAAATAAGACCTAGTACAATTTTTTTTTCAAGCTTAGAAAGGCCTCCCCTGAAAATAAAACCTAGCAGCATTCTTTGCTACAAGAGTACCTATCACTTCCACACATACACACAAAAATTGGTAGTAGATGAAATTTTAAGACTTTTCTCAAATACATGTCATTAACAATCCAGAGGATTTATCCCAGTATTACAGGGAGAAGGCTTTTACTTTCACTTTGTAAGTCAGGAGATCCTACAGAAGGCAGTGGAAGCTACCAACTGTGCAGGGGGAGCTGAGGGCATAGCTGCTTGTACAGGGTGATCTGAGTCTCTCACTACATACACTGCAGGCACAGCACACTGATGAGATAGTGTGACTGAGGTTACCTGTTGCTTCAGAGTTTGGCTGGTTATGCTGATGTTTGTGATGACAGGACTACAGTATATTAATAAATTATGATTTTTTTTGTTCAACAATAAATGTGAATTCTTGTTCATGGAAAAATAAGACAACCCCTGAAAATAAGACCTAGTGCATCCTTAGGAGCAAAAATAAATAAAAGACTTATTAATATAAGTCTTATTTTCGGGGAAACAGGGTTGATACCACACAACGCCTTCAGAGGTCATCTGGATTCCAAACCTGAATCTGTTTCAATGGCCTGAGGGGAGCCTTAGTGCCTATGAGCTTGTATAAAACCCCATTCCAAAATCATAGGCATTATTATGATGTTGGGCCCAGAGCCATTGTAACGGCAGATGAGCAGGTAGTGTATCCACTGGACCACCACAAGCGATGGTATAAGCCACGCCAGGGAGCGGAATCTAAGTAGGTCCCAGTATTCACCAGAGCCCGCCGCAAAGCGGGATGGACTTGCTGCGGCGGGAGGCTACCAGGTCGCTACCCCTGATGTGAAATGCTTGCGTTGGCTGCCAAGGTGTTGCGTGGTACAAAATCGTAAGGCAAGACGGAGTCGGGGACAGGCGGCAAGGTCAGGACAGGCGGGAACAGTTCGTGGTCGAGGGACGGAGGCAAATGGTTCGGTACACTGTGTAACAGACAAGACTTCCAGGAACGCTTTCTCTAAAAACTGATAGGCACTAAAGATCCGGCAGGGAGCTGAGAGAGGTGGAGCAATTATATAGGGTTAGTGACTAGCAATAGCTAATTACCGGCGCACTGGCCGTTTAAATTCGAGCGAGCCGGCACACGCACGCCCTAGGGAGCGGGGGCGCGCGCACCGGCCGGCAAGAGGATGCGAGGAGGCAGGAGCGCGGTCGGGTGAGCATAAGCGCTCCGGGGGGCGAGTGCGCCCATGGCCCGACACGCGGACCGTGGCGCCACTCGCTTCCGGCGCAGCGGAGCCTGAAAGGACATGGTTGCACCCGCAGCCTGCCCCACGGGCTGCGGCACCATTCGTGACAGTACCCTCCCCCCTTTGGCCTCCCCCTCGTTCTGGCCCAGAGGAACTGGCACATTAACTCACGGTCCAGGATGTTATCCTCCGGTTCCCTAGACCTTTCTTCCGGCCCGAACTCCTTCCAATCGATGAGGAAATGCTGTCTCCCTCTTACCGTCTTCATATCCAGGATCTCCTTCAACAAAAAGACGTTGGTGGCATCAGCTACAGGGGATGGAGGAACCACCTGCCGAGAAAAACGATTCAGGACCAGAGGTTTCAATAGAGAGACATGAACGGAATTAGGAATGCGAATAGTAGGCAGGAGCCGGAGTTTATAGGCCACCAGGTTTATGCGTTTAAGAACTTCAAATGGTCCTACATAGCGGGGTCCTAGTTTGGAACTAGGGATCTTAAGACGGACAAATCTGGCCGAAACCCACACCTTGTCACCAGGAGAAAAACCAGGAGGAGGCCTCCTTCTCTTGTCTGCTTGAGACTTCATACGCACCGAAGCTTGAAGCAGAGACTGGCATGTCAGGTTCCATATGGCTTTCATGTCTCGGACCAACGTATCTGCAGCAGGGACCTCAGAAGGGGACTCCAGCGGGCGTAGTGGGCGAGGGTGCAGGCCATACACAATGTAGAATGGAGGGGCACACGCAGACCCAGAGTCTAGAGAATTGTAAGAAAATTCCGCCCATAGAAGCAAGCTGGACCAGTCATCCTGACGGGCTGAGACGAAATGGCGCAAGTAATTCCCCAGGACCTGGTTGACTCTTTCTACCTGACCATTTGTCTGTGGATGGTAGACCGAGGAGAAGTCCAGAATCCCCTGCAGTTGAGAACAGAGGGCCACCAAAATTTAGAAACAAACTGGACCCCCCGATCCAAGACGATATGCTGGGGAAGTCCATGCAGCCGAAAGATGTGCTGAAAAAATAGGCTGGCAAGGCGCGTGGCAGAAGGTAAGCCTGGCAAAGGGACGAAATGCGCCATTTTCGAAAACTGATCCGTGACCACCCAGATTACAGTGTTGTCAGATGAGGGGGGGAGATCGGTTATAAAGTCCATCACCAGATTTGACTAAGGAGTATTAGGAATGGGCAGAGATTGCAAAAGTCCAGCCGGTTTGTGACGAGACGTCTTGTCACGGGCACAAGTGACACAGGACTCGATGAATTCCCTGACGTCCTTTACGTGATCCAGCCACCAATAGAACTGGGAGATAAGGAGAAATGTTTTACGGGCACCAGGATGTCCGGCCACTAATGAGCAATGTCCCCACTTCAAAACTCTCCTCCGGATCGCGGGGCGCACGTACGCTTTCCCCAGCGAGACGTCCCGGAAGTCAACAGGAGCTGCAGTTACAAGGCGCTCAGAGGGTATTATGTGCTGCGGGGTAGCTTCTTCCCCAACCACGTCAGAGGCACGCGAGAGGGCATCGGCCTTGACATTCTTTTCTGCGGGACGGAAGTGGATCTGGAAGTTAAACCGAGAAAAGAAGAGAGACCACCTGGCTTGGCGTGGATTAAGCCGCTGGGCCGTCTGGAGATACTGGAGGTTCTTATGGTCAGAATAGATATTTATGGGAACGCTTCTTTGGCCTCTGGTGGCCAATGACGGGGGTTGGAGTTCTTCATGGTGAGAGCTACAATTGGAGCCACCAGTGTGGAAAAGTGCGGGATGAATTGCGGATAGTAATTGCAAAACCCTAGAAAGCGCTGTATGGCCCGAAGGCTAACTGGCCGTGGCCATTGCAAAACGGCAGACAGTATCGCTGGGTCCATCCGCAAGCCTTTGTCCGAGATGATGTAGCCCAGGAATGGAAGGCTTGTTTGGTGGAAAAGACACTTTTCCAATTTGGCGTATAGATGGTTAGCACGAAGGCGACTCAGTACCTGGCGAACGTGGACATGATGAGTCTCCAGATTGGGCGAATACACCAAGATGTCATCCAGGTAAACCATGACACAGGTGTAGAGGAGATCCCTGAATAGGTCATTCACGAACTCCAGGAAGACTGCTGGGGCGTTACACAGTCCGAAAGGCATGACCAGGTACTGGAAATGCCCGTCCCTTGTATTAAAAGCCGTCTTCCATTCATCCCCCTTATGGATACGAACGAGATTGTAGGCCCCCCGTAAATCTAACTTGGAGAAGATCTTAGCACCTCGTAGTCGATCAAAGAGCTCCGTAATCAGGGGCAAAGGTTATCGATTCTTTACCGTAATCTTATTAAGACCCCGATAATCGATAAAGGGCCGCAGGGAGCCGTCCTTCTTCTCCAGGAAGAAGAATCCCGCACCTGCAGGAGAGGAAGATTTTCGAATAAACCCCTCCTGGAGATTTTCCCATATATAGGCAGACATGGCTTGGGTCTCCGGTACAGACAGGGGATAGACCCTGCCCCGGGGAGGACTAGTACCGGGAAGCAGGTCAATCGGGCAGTCATACGGGCAGTGAGGAGGGAGGATCTCCGCTTGTTTCTCCGAGAAGACATCGGCGAAATTCTGGTATTCGGCAGGGAGCCCAGGCAATGGCTCGTGGGGCGCCGGTGGAGCACTTTGAAGCACTTGGCGAGGTGCCACCAGGCAACGGCTTCGACAATCTGCACCCCAGCGGGTAACCTCTCCAGTCGTCCAGTCAAGCATAGGGGAGTGGAGCCGCAGCCACGGTAGTCCCAGCAGAATCGGCGAGGAGGAGCAAGGCAGCACGTAGAATGTAATCTTCTCTTTGTGCAGGACCCCCACAGGGAGAGACCATGGTTTGGTAGCGAACTGTATAGCATTACTCAAGCGCTCTCCGCTGACCGAGGAGATCAACAACGACTTCTCCAGGCGGACCACCGGGATGCGATACCGCGACACTAGAGAGGAGTGGATAAAGTTCCCGGCAGAGCCAGAGTCCAGAAAGGCTGGGACCTGAAACGTGAGTCCAACATTGGTCACGACCCGTACCGGCATCATCAGGCGTGGAGAGGAGGAACTTGCACCTAGGGACGCCTCTCCCATGTGACCTAGGTGCGAGCGTTTCCCGAACGTTTGGGACGTTGGGGACAATTCCTTCGGAAGTGCTCTGGAATGGCACAGTATAAACACAAGTTCTCCAGTCGACGTCGGGCCAGTTCTTGCTCAGAGAGTTGAACTCGGTCGACCTGCATGGGTTCTTCATCGGGAGTCTGTAAAAATGGCATAGGGGGCCTTTGGAACACAGGAGCCAAGCGAGGGAATCGGCGAGGTTGAACTCCCTCCCGTTCTTGTTGGAGCTCCTCCTGTCTTTCAGCAAAACGCACGTCGATGCGGGTGGCCGAATGGATAAGTTCGCTTAGGGAAGACGGAATGTCTCTTGCAGCCACCGCGTCCTTCACCCTACTAGAGAAGCCCTTCTTGAAGGTAGCGCATACGGCAGCCTCATTCCACATCAATTCCGAGGCTAAGGTGTGGAACTGCACCACATAGTCTCCCACTGAGGAATCCCCTTGGCGCAGTTTCAGGAGGGCTGTTTCGGCCGATGATGCTCACGGCCGAAACAGGGAACACAGGACATAAAACTGTGTGTGAGGGGATCTATGAGTTAAACAGTCAGTAATGGTAATGCAAACCAATTACAAAAGTGCTTATTTTTCTGTCCCCATAATCTGGGATATGATCTTTGTAGCAAGAATACCCCTTTAAGTTGAATTTGTATGTAAGTCGGAACAGGTATATTTATTAAAGGTAACTCCAGCACAAAAGTTTTTTGTTTTAGCTTTGGATAGTGCAGGGAAGGGTTTTTACATTTGTTTTGCTGTCTGTGCCCCTGTTAAGAAGATTTCACCTCATTTTCACATGTGCTGCTGTGGCATGCTGGAACTTGTCGTTCCACAGCTACTATCTGCTGGGGAACATGGAACTACAAGTGCCAGCATGCCCCATACTTCTGCATTTGTAACTAAGGGACAGATGGAAGTCGGAACGATGTAATTCCAGGACTGCCTGTATTTATCAACTTAAGATTTGCACTACAAATCATTATCGTGCGGGTCTATCTGACTGGCCTCAGTAGACGTAGGTTCTGCTTTCTCTGCAGAACTTATTTATTCGAAATATATGGAGATAACATGGCTGTGTGCTTGATTTTATTTACCTGGACACAATAATGAGGAGGAGGGGGCATATTGTTTGGGTAAAAATACAAGTTTTATACTCCAATTATCATCACAGAGATTTAATAACTTCACTAAAATGTATATTTTTGTCAGCTCCAAACTTTCTTAATCCTGTGCGTGGAGTGAGAATATCTAATAATCTCTTCTTCTGCTGAATATTCCTGAGACTGTTATTCATCATCACCGTTCAGACAGAGGAAGAAGGAACTAATGAATTGAATTCCAGTCAACATTAATATTGGCAGCAATTTAAAGACAAAGAAGTCGGTGGCATCCTTAACCGTTGTGGTGTTGCCGCGATGCCCATACAGACGTCCTGATGCAAATCCCTAATAGACTGTGTCGTTGGAGAATGTGCCACTCCATTATACTGTCAGCCGCTAGTAATGCTCGCTGTTTGACATTTCCCAAAATAATGAAGCATTTCTCCTCGTTCTCGTCACTAATTAGAATAGAAGATATTATTTATTTTTTTGTCTTTGCAGAACTTTAAGGACGAGAAGTGGAAATGTGACAACATGTTTACTTATTAATGCTGGTAGAAAGATATTAAAAGTTTTTCCACTTAAGAAAATTTCTGCAAGAATTTCTGCCGGTTGCTGCAAAATACAGCAAAAACTCTCTTGATATGTTACCACTGACTTGTGTGTAGAGAAAAAAGTAACAAGGAACCTGGAGGCCATCACAAGGTTACATAGTTATATAGTTAGTACGGTTGAAAAAAGACACGTGTCCATCAAGTTCAACCAAGGGTGGGGAAAATCTGGGTGAAGGGAGGGAGACAAGGATTTAAAACCCAGCCTTCCCATTGGTTAATGCCTTGAAATCCACAAGGCAAGAACCAATCTGCTCCAGTGGAGACCCCATCTCTGACCCCAGAGCCTCCACCAGCCAGGATCCAGAATTTTACATGGCTACGTACGTGTTAATATTCTTTAGTTCCAGGTAGTTATCTAAGCCTTTCTTGAAACTCTCTACAGTTCCTGCTGTGACCAGCTCCTCAGGCGGCTATTCCACAGATTCACAGTTCTTACAGTGAAGAACGCTTTTTTTCCTCTGGAGATTGAATCCTCTTTTCTCTAGTCGAAGGGAATGTCCCCTTGTCTTTTGAGGGGGCTTCACTTGAAATAATTTTTCCCCATACTTTTTGTTGCAACGTTTCATAGGGAAACATTGACCTAACACCTCTAGAGCCCCATCGATGTCCTACCATAGTTTATTACAACAAATGATAACACTATAGACCTCCCAACTTATAAGGTGGTCAACCTTCATGAGGTGACAACTACAGAGCACGATGTACTTGACTCGTACAATTATTCTCAATGAAGTAGGACTCTGCAACATCACCTATTGGATGTAGCGTTCCTCAATTCACATCCAAAACACTGAAACTTGCAATGTGAATAGAGCCAACTAGAGATTCATCTGTAGACACTTGGTTCAGGATGTTGCCCTTCATCAGTGCAGAGTAGAATATAGGTTGGCTGGGTGAGAGGTTCTAAGTGTAGCTCAAAAGGGGTTAAGTTCCTCATTAGGGAAAGGCTCCAAAGACATTTCCCATGAGCCCTAAAGCATATATTTAAATTTCAATAGAGCGACTAATGGTATATGTCTCCACACGCCTACATGTGGACAATCCCTTGTGAGGAACATTACCCATTTTGAGCTCCCCTATATCCATAGACCCAGCCAAACAAAGCTTAGGGAGTCTGATGGGAATTGAAGGACACTACATACAATAGGTTCTGCTGCAAAGTCCTAGCTTGTTTCCCCTGAGCCCTTTAGAACAGAGGTCCCCAACTCCAGTCCTCAAGGCCCATCAACAGGTCATGTTTTCTGGCTTTCCTTAGCATTGCACAGGTGACTTCATTATTGTCAGTGCATTCTGTAGGATATCCCAAAAACATGAGCTGTTGGTGGGGCGTGAGGACTGGAGTTGGGGAACACTGCTTTAGAATATATTTAGATTTCATTGGAGCAACTAATAGAGTATAAGTCTCCACACAGCCACATGGTGCCTCTGCCTAGCGAGGAACTTTACCCCTTGTGAGCTGACCCTTGCAATATTTGCCCATATTTGCCCTATTTCTCATGTGTAAGGGACAGTAGATGAGTACTTTATGCAATATGTGAATCTGGGGTTAAGGTTGGAGTTTTTTACTGTTTTGTAAGGGTTTCCCTGAGCCACAAGCAGCTTCAGATCCATATTTCCTGTTCAGGCCATGGGTAATTCTATAGCAGTGATCAACAGATAAGCTCTGTATTCTTAGCTCTTCTTAATGAACTGACATTGAGAGCAGAAGATCTTATCTATAGAGAAGAGAGCTTCAGAGCTCTAAGTATACATATAATTTTTCTCCTTTGTTAGAGATAACTCACTAGATTCTCAAGCTGCTAGTGTCCTGTGTGCTGACCTGTGGTGACCTCACTACATGCTCTCAGATAAGACAAAGAGAACAGAGAGATAAGGGGAGAGCAGGATGGTACCCTAGAGAAACCTGCACTCAGAGCAGATACAATCTCTATCTCCTCAGCAAAGCAAAATAAACAAAGCAATCTATTTGGAAAAAAGTCTTCATTTACTGTCCCCTACATGTTGAAAGCTAATCTTGGAATGAGAAAGCCGCCTTTACTTTAATATCCATGGCATTTCAAGTCCCATGGCGCTCACGCTCCATTGTCTCTTTTGGTCTGTTGTCAGACAGGGAGTAACAGCTGAGTAAGAGTGTCCTGGAACTAGAAGCACCACAGACAGATAAGTTAACCCTTGAAAAACAGTAAAAGAAAACCCCAAAAACCTGTAACCCTAACCCCAGCTCTGGGTGACTGTTATGGTTAGGGTTACAGTAAAAAAATACTTGGGTTTAGGACCTCTGGAAAGCAATTTTCTTCACAAGTTTGGTCAAACCAGTGTCGAACCAAGCAAAGAAAGGTTTTAGCAGCACAAGTAATTGCCCAAGGCCAAGCAGGAAGCCATTGGATCCCTGCCCTACCATTCTGTACTTCAAGACAATGGGACAGGAAGGCAGCATCTGTAGACAGCTGTTTAGGGGTTCTTGCTCCTCATCAGTGAAGAGCGGTGTACTCAGAAGTGTAACTCTTGGGCCTCGATGCAAAAAGTGAAATTGGGCCCCCCAGCTACCATGTGTTATTTATAATACTGGTGTCTTTCTATGTGGCAAGAAAGCTTTTGGGTCCCATTAGGATGCAGGGCTTGGTAGCGACTGCCACCTCTGCACCCCCTATAGCTACGCCCATGGTTGTACCAGTTAGATATGGTTGTATGTCTCTTCTTTTTGGAGGAGCCTCTGGTTATGGCTGACGGTCCCTAGTCATGTTTCCAAAATCCTATATGGGTCAGACATTGATCTATAGGTGGCAATAGGGAGACAGTTTTCTTCTTCCTGGGATAGACCTAGTTTTCGTACTCACTGTCGTCTTATTATAAACCCTTTCTAACATGCAATTGGCTCCATTCACAGCAAACTCTGGAACAGTGTGAATAATGAAGGCTCCAATGACCTCAGCAGAGATAAATTATGTCTCGTTGTACAAGTTCCAGCTTTTTAGGGGGCTACCTGCTCGTTCATTGGAATACATTTCCCATACTGTATGTAAATGATGAAGCTCTTGGCACATTATGAAGTCTCTGTAAGAGTAATATGAATGCACAGTGTGATGTGTGGGCGTCGTATAGGATCCATCAATGCATTACGGAGCCTGAGACACTTAACAGTAATATTCGTAGAACTTTTAGAACCTGGGTTCTCCATTGTAGCTGGATGCGTCGCATCTTAAATAACTACTTTGCTTTTGCCGGGAGGGACTCGGAGAGAAGCTTGGAGCTCGGCATGGAGCACAGCTATAGACACATTTATTATTATCGTTATGTATGGTATCAGCAGAAGTGTAATTCATCAGGCGCCGGCTTCTACAACGTGTGAATCATAATTTAAAAATGCACCGGAGCACTCGATGGTTCCACATGGAGAACCTTCCGTCTTGTCACTAACATTAAAACCAAAGGAAATAGCTGCTAGAAACAACACGGATGAGATGGTGCGGTCATGATTAAATGCACCGTCATTAATGGTCAACAATAAATTGCTGGAATCAGTGATACGGAATATATGAAAAGGGCAGAAATAACAGGCAACGATTTAGGATGAGGCTGGAGACAGCAGGAGAGGTAAAGCCTCATGATGTGTTGTGTTATACAGTATCTCACAGAAGTAAGTACACCCCGCACATTTTTATAAATATTGTATTATATCTTTTCATGGGACAACACTGAAGATCTGACACTTTGATACAATGTAAAGTAGTCAGTGCACAGCTTCTATAAGGCCATGTTCACACGGCATATTTGGGCACGTATTTCACCCCGTATTTTGCGGCGTACTGCGCGAATTACGGGCTGGAATACGTCCCAGTCATTACGGTAATCTACAGTTCTCACAGAGAACCATGGATTACGTCTCCTCTCCCTGCTCGGAGAATCCACCGAGCGGGGAGAGAAGTGACAGGTCATTTACTAGCGCCGTATACGCGCCGCTAGTAATGATAGTCTATGGGCCGGCGAGGTGCCGGCCCCCGCTCCGCCCCCGTCTTACTAGGCGTAAATTATGCACGTGTGATACATTGCCTATGGACTCGTGCAACACGGCTTATTTGGGCACGGGATGGGCGGCCGTACTTCTGCGCCCGGATTTGCGCTTCCTGTTCAGGCGATCAATCCGTCTCTGTCATTTACGGTAATCCAATGCACTCATAGAAAAGTGGGTTCCGTAGATCCTCACGCTCGGCACGAATCCGCGCGGGGGGAGAAAGTGACATGCACATTATTACGGCGCGGATCGCGCCAGTAAACATTGCATTGTCTATGGGGCCTGGGAGCTCCGGCCAAACCCACCTTCCGACCCTTATGCTAGGGCGGCTTGGTGAGCTCAATACGGATCACTAAATCCGTCGGGAATTAAAGCCGTGTGACAGCAGGCCCTAACCAGTTGTAAATTTTGCATGTGCCCCTAATAAATAACTCAACACACACCCTTCAATTCTAATCCGCTGGCAACAAAGTGAGTACACCCCTTAAGTGACAACATAAAGTGAGTCACCCTAGGTAGAATAATGGACATAATTGTTCCTCCAATGTGCATTTGTTCACTCAGATGTCATGTTGTGTGACACTTAGTGTTAAGAGGTCTCAGATGTGTTAGATTTGGTTTTATCGCTCTCACACTCACTAGTCACTGGAAGTTCAGTATGGCCCCACATGGCAAAGGATCTTAAAAAAAGAAATGTTGCTCTATATAAAGTTGGCCTAGGCTATAAGAAGATGAGCTACAGTTCATTGAGGGAACCATGAATGCCAACATGCACTGGGACATACTGAAGCCATGAAGCTATGACATCTCCTACCTTCTGAGGCCGCAGGGCAGTATCCAACATGATAACGACCCCAAACACCTCAAGACGACCCTGCCTTGCTAAAGAAAATGAGGGTGAAGGTGCTGGACTGGCCAAGCTGGTATCCAGACCTTAAACCCTATTGAGCATCTGTGGGGACCCTCCTCAAATGGTAAGGTGGAGGAGCACAGGTCTCTGACATCCACCAGGCTCCATGGTGTCTTCTGGAGGAGAGGAAGAGGATTTCCAGTGACTGCAAACCTGTAAAAGCTCTAGTGACCTCATGCCCTAGGGGAGTTAAAGGGGTTGTCTCAATACATTGAATTCATCTTACCACAGTCCTGTTTTTTTTTTTGTTTCACTTTGAATTCTGTGTTTATTGGCTTCCACTAGGCTGCGAGTAGAAGACAGGTCTGTTAGACCTAAAGCAACCAGTGCTGGCAGCCTATCAGGATAGATCAAACAGGTCTGTAGCTATAGCGACCTGAGGAGCAAGAGGGGATATCTAGGAATAGGTAGGAATAGGTAGGACACTGTTAATGGACATATATTGCAAAGTGACTTGTTTTTGCAAGATCTTCAATATAAAAAGCAGCGACCTTGTATGAGCAACCCCCTTTAAGGCAGGCGGGGAAAAAAGATTCCACCAGAAAATTGACATTTGGGCAAATTTTTTCCCCCATTTCATTTAGGGCTGTCCCCTTTTGTTCCCGCAGTTTGACTTGATGGTGGGGTTTTTATTTTGGGGCACCCAAATTTCACTGTTATACAAGCTGTACACTGACTACTTTACATTGTATCAAAGTGTTAGATTCTCAGTGTTGTCCCATGAGAAGCTATCATACAATATTTACAAAAATTGTATTTTTGGACTTTTGTGAGATAGTGTAGAAGAGTCAAGGGCCATAATACATTCTAGAAAAATATCACACCAAATAAAACTCCTACACAAAACCAGAATCCCAAGGCTAATATTACCGAGAATCAGACTTAGACCACATATCATTAACACAAAGTGACAAAATAATAGCCTGACCCCAAATCACTACGCATAGTGAGGAAAACACCATCCATTTGAATATAAAAAACCCTTATACTTGATCAAAATTACCACCATAAGGCCAACAATGATAGATACCGTTTAATGCAGGGGTCACATATAAGTATTTTAATAAAAAACATCCTGGGCTCAAAGCAGTGCCTGAAAGTTGTTTCTTCTTTGAAATTTTTGCCCTTTTTTTCCCTTTTTTCTTTCCTCTGTCCCAGAACCCCATGACATCTCCCAGTTTTTTACTGTAGAATTTATAAAAAAAACATCTTAGCCCTCCTTTTCCAGCATTAAACCAATTCCTAACTTAAAACTCCCCATTTTTAAGTACCCAAAAAGGTAATAATGACCCCTTGTCCTTTAAAAAAGTAAAAGGCCCCTTATGGCTAGGAGCCCCCTTTGTGCCAAATTTTATCTTTTTTGTTTTCCCCATATAGGAGTGTTAAATCCCCCAAATCAGTAGGTGGGTGTTTTATAGGTCCCCAATAGGTGGTAAAAAGGCCCCCAAATTAAGTAAATATTTTGCATAAAGCCCCCCAAAAATTAGGAAATAGGCCCCTGTGTGTTGTTTTAGGCCCCTGTATGTGGTGGGTGGGTATATGGGGCCCCTTGTAGGTAGGAATATAGATCCCCTGGGTAGGAGGTAAAGGCCCCCCGGGGTAGTATAAAACCCCCCTAGAGGGGGCATTAACCCCTGCAGATAGATATATAAGTTTTAGGGGGCCCAAATTTTTATATACGTATATAAGACCCCTTTTTGTAGAGAAATTTCCCCCATTTTAGGTAGAAACCCCGTAGGGAGATACATGCTTCCCCCTAGGTAAATATATTGCCCCCCAAAGGGAAAAATTTTTTCCCCCGTTGGTGAATGTTATGCCCCCTGTGGGAGGTAAAAGGCAGGTGTAAACATAAAAAATACAATAAAAAAAATTCACATTTTCTCCCATGAGTCGCAGCTCTGGGGTGGTGAACACAAAAGCGGGTGACGTCATTTTTATATGCCACACTGCTCCGGGGAGCCCCTGGTTGCTTTGGTGTAATGAAAGCTTTGCATCACACCCGTGATGGTTTTAAACCTGCGGCAACACAACCCCCTTCATCCCTTAGAACAGGGTGCAGATCAAAAAAGGCCGAAAGAGTCATAAATCGCGGCTGGGGGGCCGGTGTCCCCACCGGGACAAATGTGGCGTCCGCCTACCCCCCCTTAAGGGCCCCGGGATTGTTTTTCTACTCATATCTATCCTATTACAAACCCTATCTATCTTTCTATCTATCTATCTATCTACCCAAATTTATTTTTTTTTTTTAACTTTTTCTATCTTTCTATCAAATTTCTCTATCTACTTCTTTTCAATTATCTATCTATCTATCTATCTATTATCTATCTATCCAAATCTATCTATTATTTTCATATCTATCTATTATAATTCTACTATCTTCATCTCCTATCAAATTAATTAACCCCTACTATCTTTTTCTATCTTCCCAAATCTATCTTTTTCATCCTATCTATTCTATCTATCATCCCATATTTTATCTTTTCATCTACTTTTTTCATATCTATCTTTTATTTCTATACTATTTTTATCTATCTCATATCTATCTATCATCTTCTTTCTATCCTATCTTTTTTCTCATATCTAATCTATTAATTATCTATCTATCTTTCCCTTTTTATTTTTAAATTCTATCTTTTTCTTCTATCTTTATCCATATTATCTTTTCCATATCTATCTATCTATCCTATCTATTTTCATTATCTATCTATCTATCCTACCCTATCTCATTTTTCTATCTTTTTTTCTTTTATCTAATCTATTACCCCATTCAATTTTTTTTTTTATCATTTTTCTATCTTTTTTTTAATTTTTTATTCTATCTATCTTCCATATTATTTATTTTTCATTCCTTATCTATCTATCATCTTCTTCTCTTTTTAATCAAACTATTTATCTATCTTTCAAATTCAAATCTATCTACCCCAATCTTTTATCTTTATCTATTTTTTTTATTATTTTTAAAAATTTTTTTAATAATATATATATTTTAATAAAAAATTTTATATTATTTTTATATATTTAAATTTTCTAAAGGTGCTATTGATATGAAATTCTCACCATGTCAGTAACAACTCACACAGACAAAGAAATCAAACCATATAGTAAATGTCCAAGAAATGACACACGGAAAAAGTATTGAACACACTTACTGAAATGTATTTAATACTGGGTACAAAAGCCTTTTTGGTGATGACAAGACACCTCCAAACTGGTGGCCTGCATTGCTCAGAGGGGATTTGGCCCTTTCTCCAACACACTCTTCACATCCTGAAGCTTCGTGGGCTCCTTCTTTTCTCTGACTTTAGTTCCTTCCATAATTCTCTTTTGGGATTCACCCGGTGATCGGCCATTCCTGCAGCTTTATCTTCTCTTTCCTCGGCCGTGTCTTGGAACATTGTCTCGCAAAATGTCCTCCCTCTTTTCATCTTCATCCTCCTGGTAGATGCAGCAGATTTTTATTCAGAATGTCTCGGTGCATTTGTCCATTCATCCTTCCATCAATTATATATTTGCACATATTTTTTTCTTTTTGTTTTATGTGATTGTACACTCTAAACCACGGGTGTCAAACTGTGGCCCTCCAGCTGTTGGGAACACAACTAAATCATCCCCATTTTATAAATATAAAGCAGAGGGGGTTTTTTTCCCAACAGCTGGGGGGCCGCAGTTTGAAAACCCCTGCTCTAAACCTTCTTGAGATCAAGGGCTTGTTCCTTCCCTCTGTAGCAAGTTCTAAGAACAAGTATTCTTACCCCATTGATTAGCTTTAAACAGGTAAATAAAAAATTACCAAATACAGCGTTCTGTTTCTTTTCCCTTTCCAGAGTTGAGCGTTCTTACCCCTGTATATGTCTAAAGTTTCCCCTTTAGGTTTCCCAGACCTCTTTTCTCTTTTGCTCCACCCACCTTGCGACGTAGTGGGTCACTTCTGTTTCTTTTCGCACACGGGAGTTTGGGTTTTTTTTTTTGTTACGATAAAACCTTTATGCTCGTACCTTCACCCGCTGTTAAAATTTCTCCTTTCCCAAATGCCCCTCTAACAGGTTCAGCTAGAATAGCAATTGAAATGTAAATCATGCTTAGAACTGTCCACAGCCTAAAAAAAGGGGGAGCTAAAACTGCAGAACCACCCTTTTTGCACAAAAAATGGGACCTAAAGCTGTGAATACCCACACCCTGAACAGGAGGGGGAGCCAAAGGGCATAGAACCCCCTACGTTTGAACAGGAATGGGACCTGAAGCTTAGAACCGCCCAAAAAAAAAACCTGAAAAAAAAGAAGTGGGAGCCTGAAGCTGAGAACCCCCACAGCCGAACAAAAAATGGAGCCAAATGTAGAACCACCCACAGCCGAACAGGAAGGGGACCTGAAGCTGTACAACCCCCCCCACAGCCCGAACAGGAAGGGGAGCCTAAAGCTGTAAAAAACCGCCCCACCTAAAGGAAGGGGGAGCCTGAAGCTATAGAACCCCCTAACCAAACGGGAAGTGGGAGCCTGAAAGCTGTAGAACCACCCGGGGAAAATTAGCCTAAACAAAAGGAAAAAAAGGGGGGTGAGATGAAGCATAGAACCGCCTACAGCCTGATCAGGAAGTGGGAGCCTGAAGCCAGCTGTGAAGATCAAGCTCTGTGAAAGGGAAACCTTCACATAGTTTTCCCCCTTGCTGATGGCGAAAAAAGCTAGTGCGCCCTGCTTTTTTTCAGCCTGTCCCCCCCTATTCTGAAGATGCAGCAGTTTTAGAGTTTTTACCCCTCAAATTTTTTATGGCGGGTTTTAGCTCACCCACCAAAAGGCCTAGCCCGCCCACTGACAGTTTTCAATTTTTCTACCTATTCAAAGTTAGGTTTGCCCTTTTGGGTGGGCGGGCTAGCCTCGGGTGGGGGGGGTTTAAAAAAAACTGCCTCTAAAGGACTCTTCGAATGACTCTTTGGCTGAAAACTGCAGATTTGAGCATTAAATTCTGAAAATCGCTCTTACAAATAAGGGACACAGCGCTGGAACAGGCTGACATGCTTGTCTGCCCAGCAAGGGGGGCATAAAACTATACAGGGCCTTTTAAACCAATCCCAAACAAACAAAATGTCTACAAAATTTCAAAAAAAAAAAACAATATAAAATTGCAAGGTTTACACAAAGCAAGACATCAAAAACTGATAGGCAATCAATAGGCTTTGCAGGGTTCCCAGTGGGACATTGCACAGACTCTGTTTGGTGACATCTCTGCTGCGAAGCCCCGACAGCAATACCGCCCACTTTTCACATCGAACCAAATCAGCTTTTACCCAGGTGGTCCCATGCTAGCCCCTGCTACCTCCTATGAGCAACATGGTGCATAAACATAAAATGTACTGTTACAATTCCTATTGGTTGGACATAAAAAACAAGCATTTCTCAGTTCCAATACTCAGCAGATAATTTTAGGTAGGGTATTGCATAGTTCTATACCACTTATTTTAAATGAATTTTAGAGATTTTTTTTTGCCAGTCAGGTAGCCTGCTTAGTGAGGGACCCCCTCTTTTTGTCCCCAGGGTGGGAACTAGGGCGAATGTAAAGATTCTCGCCGGTCGGGGCGCTTTTCCGCCGGTTTTCCCCGGGAAATCTGCGCCGATTTATTCGGGGCCGGGGCGCGCTCATACAAAATAATTTTAAAATTTCCCCCCCGCCCGCCAGTGTTTGGGGCAGTGCGGGGCTTTTGGCCAGTGCGGCGCTGGCCTAATTCGCGGGTGAGGGATGCGGTATACATCGGGAAAATCCCCGCGCCTCGCCCGTGTGTGAGGGGCATGCGGGGGGCTGAGGCGCAATGTGGCGCTGCGCCAAAGATTTTGCCCTCCCCGGGGGGGCGCTCAACATCGGGGAAAATTCCCCGCGCCCCCGTAGGGTGGGGGGGCAGTGCGGGCTTTGGCGCTGTGGGGGGACTGCGCCGAAATCGTTCCATGCAACAGGGTGGAAAAAACGAGAAAACTTAAAGGGGTCCCCGGGGGTAAGAATCAAAAAATTGCCTTTATAAAGGCGAAAACATCCAGAAAAAGCTCAAACCCAAAAAAAAAAAATAAATAAAACAAAAAACACTTTCCAAATATCCTAATTCAAAATTAGGTATTGGAAAAATTGCCGGGAAAAAAAAAGTAATTCAAATTTTGAAAGCTATTCTCATTGGGCGGAGAAACCGGGCCAATCAGAAAAGGAGCGCGTGAAAACCCTTAAAAACCTATGGGAACTATTTACCAATAAAACAAAGGCGGGACAGTTTAAAAACAAAAAAAGCAGAAAAGACTGATTGGTGAGCTACGGGGGGGTTGGCTACCCAGCCAACAAGCGCTTTTTTCCCCCCATTGTGTCTTGGAAATGGGCGCACTGAAAACTCGGCGTCAGCGCCGTGCGGCAGAAATATTAAAAAAAAATGATCTTTATTAATGTAAAACATTTTTTCAATAAAGAGCGAAAATTCTTTACAAAAAAAGCATTAAAATCCGAAAACGCCTTTGTCGCCGAGACCGGGGTACATAGGGAATTGCAAAAGAAAGAATGCCCGGGGAAAAACAGTAATTCAAATTTTTTAACTCTTTTCATTGGCGGCATAAACCACCCAAACAGAAAAGGAGCGACAGTCCCTTTAACCTATGGAGGGGAAATTGACCAATCAGAATAGGAGCACAGGGACCCTTAAAAACCCATGGAGGAGTATTGACCAATCAGAATAGGAGCGAAAAGGGACCCATTATAACCTATGGGAAATATTACCAATCTATTCAAAGGTGGGGCAGTTCAAAATACAGAAAAAAAGGCAGAAACGAGCTGATTGGGTTTAAGCGGCGGGGGCTTGTCCAGCTTAGCCAATCAAGGGGGAGCTACTTTTTTCCCTAGGTTCTTGGGGAAAAGAAATTCGAGCGAGCTCTGTGATTTGGGTAAATTAAAAAAGGGCGGTATTTGGACCATGGGAGAGCGACGACGCTCCTATGGGTTTTTTTCCCAAAATTTTTCCCAATCGGAATTTCCCCAAACTGTACCCAAAAATTTTTTTTTCCCCCATTAAAAATTTTTTGAAACTTGTCCCCACCAAAATTTCCGAAAAGGGGTTTTGCGATTTGGGGTCAAAATAGTTAAAACCCCTTTTTTTTTTCCCAAAAATTTTTTTTTTTTGGAAAAAAATAATGGGGCTTTGCGCTCCTATTCTGATGGTCAATACTCCCTTTTAGGTTAGAAAGGGCCACTTCGCTCCTATTCTATTGGGCCAAAATTTTCCATAAGATATAATGGGTCCCCTGTCGCTCCATTTATTGGTGAGCTAGCAAGCCCCCCTAGCTTTAACCAAACAGCTCTTTTCTGCATTTTTTACTGTATTTTGAACTTCCCCCCCTTTGATTCGATTGGTCAAATTTTCACCCATAGGCTTAATGGGTTCACTGCGCTCCATTCTGTTGGCCGGTTTAGCCCACCAAAAGAATAGCTTGAAATTTTATTTACTGTATTTTTGGGAATTCCAAATCCTAATTCTTTATTTCGCGTTCTAGATTTGTGGAAAGTGATTTTTTTTTTATGTATTTTTTATTTTTGAGGTTTGAGCTCTTTTTCTGACAAGGTTTTCCGCCTTTATAAAGGCGATTTTTTTCGGAATTATACTCCTGCTGCACGGAGCGAAACGCCGAGATTTCTCTTGTGATCTTCTTCTATGTTTCCTCGCATGTTCCGTTCTCGCTTCACTTCGCCTCCGCCGGAGCATTTAGACCAAAAAAACCAGGTCTGCCTGTCGGAGCTGCCGAGCGCTGCACTGCGCCTCGCTTTGCCGACTCGCCATCGTACAGGCCTCGGAGTTTTCGAGCGCGCCGCCTCCCGCCCCGGAACGCCTACACCGCGCCTACACCGCGCCCATTGCCCGCCCCTTCATGCGGAGCGCAGCTGAAAGGGGCAAACGCTGAGCCTAACACTGAATCCCTGCATCCGACAGCGGGATTCGGGCCGGGAGGCGCAGAATACGCCAAAAAAACAGGCGTAAAGGCAGTTCATACATGTCGCCCATAAAGTTTGATCAAAATTTGCTCAACCTCAAGCTTACATGTATGGTAAATATGTTGCTAAAGCAATAATATATATATATAATTTATATATATATTATATATATATATATATATATATATATATATATATATATATTATATATTATATTTATATATATTTATATATATATTTATTTATTTATTTAATGTATACTTTTTGTCTCAGCACTTGTATTTTTACAGCTGTATTTTTTGTGTATATTTTTTAAAATAATAAAATGTATAAAAATATTTGATGATGATAAAGCTAAACACACATCTTGTGCCAGCAGCTGACAAATATATTACGTATCCCCATAACAACCCATACTTTGCTTTTGAACAATAAATAAGATGATGAATGTCTAAAAAGAAAACAAAAACTACATCACAGATTATTTTTCCACAAATATCTGTGTTTTAATATAAATAAAGCGTGAACATAAAAACACCTTAAAATGGTTCCTAGAAACAGTACAATTCATTCAACAAAGTATAATATCTCATTCAGCTGACTCCGCCTACCATTTTATCTTCTCCGGCTTACTAGACCCGATGAGGAAGTTGCTGTGGAAGTGCCCTTAAACAACTCTCTGGACTATCAGTTGACCATGCACACATGTGAGCTTAATAATTAGGGAGTGGTTGATTATTAGCCCTCTATAAAGCAGATTTTCACTGTGTGGCTGGTTGCTCTCTATACTGGTAGCTGAGAGTTTGGTATGTATGAAGGAAGGCGCGTCCAAGTGAATAGTCGAGTCTCATTTTCAGTTTATAATGCTCCTGAATGTATGAAAGTGGTTTCTGTGAGTTCATAAATGGTGTGTATAGTTCCCCGCCCCTCACCTGTGTCTTTGGCGCATTACGAAACTTAGGCTCATAAGTGATGCGCCTAACATGTATTGAGGCTATAGATAGGCTGGAAATAAGAGAAGTCATTAGAATATCATGTCAGTAAATAGAAACTATGGGACTTATCCTGCTTGGAGGACCACAGGTCCCAGCAAGACCTGTGCTGTGCCGGCTCTTGCTGTATGTAGAATAAAGGGGGAGAGCAGCAGAAATACATTTAAAATTTAATGTAGTAAAAATTTTAAATATAAAAATCTGAAAAACATAATCAATGGGATTTCTAATGTAAAATTTGTTTTAGATTCTATCAATTGTAAATACATTTTATAGGAGAAATTTTTATATTTTGGGATGTTATATATTTTATATTAATTTATATGATGAGATTTTTCATTAAATGTAAATAATTAAATTGTATACAGTTTACTAATTATAATAAATTACTTTTTATTATCGTAGTGGTGGAAGTTGAGAAATATCGGATATTTTTGCCCCTTACATTCAGGCTCAGGCAGACCACATTGACATAGGTCTGCCTGTCCGAGCAGTAATGCCCCTAGTTCTGCCGAACCGTATTCATATATGTGTCTAATCTTACGAGTGTGGAGCGACGCCCCCAGAACATCCCTCATGTTAGGCGCATTAGAAAGTGTCTTATGAACAATGCACATAACACATTCATTAGGTGCATTATACATCGTAGAGTGCTCAGTTAGGTGCAGGGCCGTTCCTAGGGGCGGGCAGGGCGTGCGGTCGCCCGGGGCGCCGAGGCTCCGCTCACCCAAGGGGGGCGCCGCGGCCGCCCTGGCCGCCCTGAGGAGCGCCCCTGACTCTGCGCGACTGTTTTATAACAGTCGCGCAGAGCCAGCAGCTGCAGGGAGGAGGCGGGACGGATCGTTCCCGTCCTGACTCCTCCCCTGTATCAGTGTCACAGGGGGCGCACAGCTCTCACCGCGCCCCCTGTGACGCTCGATCTCCTCGGCTGGCAGCTCTGCCGCCGAGGAGACCCCTGGGAGCTGCGTGCAGCGTAAGCAGCGTGATGACGTCACGCTGCTTACACCGCTCTGCAGCTCCCACTGCTGAGCAGCTCCGGACCGGGACGCGCGGACCCAGGTGAGTACTTTTTTGTTATTTTATAATTACTTGCAGGGGCCACCACTGGCTACAATGGGGGCATCCTGGCTACAAGGGGGGCACACGGGCTACAAGGGGGCATCCTGGCTACAATGGGGGCATCACTGGCTACAATGGGGGCATCACTGGCTACAATGGGGGCACACTGGCTACAAGGGGGCACACTGGCTACAAGGGGGGCACACTGGCTACAAGGGGGTCATCACTGGCTACAAGGGGGGCATCACTGGCTACAATGAGGGCACACTGGCTACAAGGGGGGCATCACTGGCTACAATGGGGGCATCCTGGCTACAAGGAGGGCATCCTGGCTACAATGGGGGCACACTGGCTACAATGGTGGCATCACTGGCTACAAGGGGGGCATCACTGGCTACAGGGGGGGGCATCTCTGGCTACAGGGGTGGGCATCACTTGCTACAGGGGGGGCATCACTGGCTAGAAGGGGGCATCACTGGCTATGGGGGGCATCACTGGCTAGAAGGGGGGCATCTACTGGCTACAGGGGGCATCACTGGCTACAGGGGGCATCACTGGCTACAATGGGGGCACACTAGCTACAAGGGGGCATCATTGGCTACAAGGGGGGCATCTCTGGCTACAAGGGGGGCATCTACTGGCTACAGGGGGCATCTACTGGCTACAGGGGGCATCACTGGCTACAATGGGGGCACACTAGCTACAAGGGGGGCATCTCTGGCTACAGGGGTCATCACTGGTTACAGGGGCATCTACTGATAACAGGGGGCATCTACTGATAACAGGGGGCATCTACTGGCTACAGGGGGCATAAAACTGGCTACAGGGGGGCATCTACTGGCTACCGGGGGTATCACTGGCTACAGGCGGCTACTACCGGGCTATAGGGGGCTACGACCTGGCTATAGGGGGCTACTACATGGCTACAGGGGCTATTACATGGCTACCATATGAGATGCTATAGATGGGGAGTTTGTATAGAGATAGGAATTGGTTGGAAAATGCTGATAAAGGGAGGAGTCTTAAGATATTTGTTTTTTAAGTTTGACAGTGAAGAGGCGGGAGTAGTCTTCATGGCGTCTTGGACAGATGGAGGAGAAGAAGAATAGAAAGAGAACAACTCTTCAGAGACGTCTTCTGTGAGTAACTAGATATAACTTTACTGTAACCATTTATATGTGTGCAGAGCCTGTGTACAGCGGGACTCCACCACTGTATGCTGGTAATATTGGTTGAATTATAATGGTTTGTATTCAGTAATGGTCAGTTTGTATTATTCAGTCACTATGTGCTGGTGATATGTGGTCACGGTGTTGCTGTATTTGGTCACTATGTGGTGATATATGGTCATGGTCTTGTAGTATTATTCGGTCACTGTGTGCTGGTGATATGTGGTCTTAGTGGTCTTGGGATTCTGGTTGGTGTAGCAGTGTTATTTGGTAACTGTATGACTATTATTTAGTAGTTTTATACACTCACCGGCCACTTTATTAGGTACACCTGTCCAACTGCTCGTTAACACTTAATTTCTAATCAGCCAATCACATGGCGGCAACTCAGTGCATTTAGGCATGTAGACATGGTCAAGACAATCTCCTGCAGTTCAAACCGAGCATCAGTATGGGGAAGAAAGGTGATTTGAGTGCCTTTGAACATGGCATGGTTGTTGGTGCCAGAAGGGCTGGTCTGAGTATTTCAGAAACTGCTGATCTCCTGTGATTTTCACGCACAACCATCTCTAGGGTTTACAGAGAATGGTCCGAAAAGAAAAAACATCCAGTGAGCGGCAGTCCTGTGGGCGGAAATGCCTTGTTGATGCCAGAGGTCAAAGGAGAATGGGCAGACTGGTTCGAGCTGATAGAAAGGCAACAGTGACTCAAAATAGCCACCGTTTTCAACCAAGGTAGGCAGAAGAGCATCTCTATGAACGCACAGTATGGCGAACTTTGAGGCAGATGGGCTACAGCAGCAGAAGACCACACCGGGTGCCACTCCTTTCAGCTAAGAACAGGAAACTGAGGCTCCAATTTGCCCAAGCTCATCGAAATTGGACAGTAGAAGATTGGAAAAACGTTGCCTGGTCTGATGAGTCTCGATTTCTGCTGCGACATTCGGGTGGTAGGGTCAGAATTTGGCGTCAACAACATGAAAGCATGGATCCATCCTGCCTTGTATCAACGGTTCAGGCTGGTGGTGGTGGTGTCATGGTGTGGGGAATATTTTCTTGGCACTCTTTGGGCCCCTTGGTACCAATTGAGCATCGTTGCCCAAAACCTTGTTGGAATCTATGCCACGAAGAATTGAGGCAGTTCTGAAGGCAAAAGGGGGTCCAACCCGTTACTAGCATGGTGTACCTAATAAAGTGGGCCAGTGAGTGTATGTAGCATATTGTGGTAAAGCTTTTTGTATATTTTAGAGTTGGTTGATGGTGATGCACTGTGTTTCATTGTGGCACATTATGTTACATGGGGGTGGGGGGGGGGAGGGAAATTTCTTTACCTCGCCCTGAGTGAAATTTAGCCTAGGAACTGCCCTGGTCAGGTGCATTGTACGACAGAAAAAGGGTGAAGAACCCAATCATACAGGTCTCCCTTTGTGTCTTGTGAGCACATAACATTCAGTTCTGTTTTGGTAGATATTTGTTCTCATTTGTTAGAGCCCTGTTTGTCTAGTTTAGTCTTAGTTTATTCTATTGCTGAATTCTCTCTCTCTCTCATTCTCCCATTCTCTCTCTCTCTCTCTATATATATAGTGCACACTTTATATAATTACAGTACCTCCAAGTTCTCTTCTGATCCTTTTTTTTTGTGTGTAGGGTGTTTCATGGCCTGTTTACAGGGACACCCTTATTGGGGCAGTTAACCCACTCAGGGGAAACTTATAAGGTATAGGATCAGGACAGTGATTTCCACTATGCCTTCCCTTTCTTTTGTAAATTTAAGGGTTGGGTGTGTATACCTCATAAGTAGGAGTCCCAAATTCCCTTTCTTTTGGACATTGAATTTGGTGAGACTAGAGTATGCGGAGTCCTTTTCGGATTAGTAATGTATACATATAAGTATTCCAGGTGGTAAATCCATGCTCTATTTTGCCTGGGATTTCTATGCCAGATTATTATCAGTTATTGTTATACATTAATTCTTTATTTAGGTTTGACATATACTTTTTGGTTCAACTTATATTTGTTACTATTTTCTGATTTATTGCATTATTGAGTAAAAGTTACCTTTTACTATATCTAGTAGGGTCGCTTTTTTGTGAGCATTTTCTTGTTCCTTCTAGTGATATATACCTTATGTCAGTGATTATGAGTCTACAAGATGGAAGGATTTGAGAGTGATAACTGATAATAAACTAAATTATAGCACTCCGTGCCAGTCTGATGCGTCAAAAGCCAACAAGATAATGCCATGTACTAGGAAAGCATGGCTTCTAGGCTAAAAGGATTTTAATACCCCTTTATAAAGCCCCGGTGTGGCAACATCTTGGGAATGCAGTACAGTTTTGAGCATCAGTCCATTAGAAAAAAATACCAAAATATTAGAGAAAGTTCAAAAGGAATTGAATAAATGCAAAGTATGGAAGATGTTCAATATGCAGGAAGGTTATAAAAATTAAATGTATTCAGCTAAAAGCTTAATTAAGAGAAACCCGAGGAGTGATATGGAAAGTACAATTTTATTATACAGTTCAGAAGCATTGTTTTACTATCAGACCTATAACATTACAAAACCTGCTCCCAAAGGATTTGGTAATGGCTGGAAGTGTGGATAGATTTAAAAGTTGTTTTTTTTAAATTTGCTCCAGAGCAAAAGGACAAAAGATGAGGATCCTGAACAAAGCCCCTCCCACCCCCCTCTATTAACTCTGAATTTTTTTAATAGGGTATATACTAATAGGTTTTATAAATTGGACAATCCCTTACATATACACTGTCGAGTCAGATTATTATGACCACTGCCAACTTTTGATGTCGGCAGGGCAAAGTTCATGAAGGAAGTCCTGTGTGGCAAAAAGGGATGATTATTGGCTTTTGGGTTAATGGTGGCAGTATTTTCGCAACTGCACAGTTTAAGAACTGTTGGAATGCTGCTATTCCTGTGTTGCTTTCTCCGATGAGTCACATTCTCTGTTTCATTGGATGGAAGGATGTTGACGTGTCAGGTGAGAAACATCAGAGACGCCTTGCAACCATTGCTGGAAGAACACAAGCCGGTGATGGCAGCGTTATGACCTGGTCAAGTTATTCCGGATATTTTCTGGGCCTCTCTTCCATATGGAAGGCACTCTCAACTTATCTGGGTATGAATCTATCTTTGCAGATCACGTACATCCAGGGTCCCCCCCAAAAAAGGCCCAGTGGTCTGCAGAGTTAGCAGCTGCACACTGTGCATATACCTGTAGGGTGATATATCTACCTGCAGGTGCCTAAATCTATCTAAAGGGGGCATATACCTACCTTCAGGGGCTATATCTACCTACAGGGGGCATATACCTACCAACAGAGGGCTTATGTACCTACCTACCAGGGGTTTATATACATACCTACTTGGTGCCTCTATAACTACCTACCAATTGAGGCCTTTATACCGACCTACATACAGATATACATATCTACCTACCTAAATTGGCCCTATATACCTACTCTATCACCTATATGGGGCCTACATAACTACATACTATGGACCTATATTCCTACCTATTGTTGGGGGTGAGGGCTATATAACTACCCAAAGGGGACCAAGATACCTACCTATTGGGGAACCTATAAATCTATCTTCCTAAAGGGGGGGCTATAAGCCTACCTAACTATGAACTACTTAATAAGGGGTTTACCTACCTGCCTACCTAGTTTGGGGGTGTACCTAAATACTATATTGGGAGATTTAATTACCTACTATATGGGAACACATAGCAAGACAAAAACTTGGTGCACAAACGGAAGCCCCATAGTCATTTGGGGCACTTTAACTGTTAGAGGCACAAGGTGTCCTTCTTACCATTAGGGGCATATAGATGGGAGTTTGTACAGAGATAGGAATTGGCAAAGGAGTGCTGGAAAAGTAAGAAGTCTAAGATGTTTGAGAAGAAATCGTAAAAGCGGTCTTGGCTAGATAGAGAAAAAAAGTGAAAGAAGATGACTCATGAGAGAAGATGTCTCCTGTGAGGTCCTGAATGTAACTTTGCTATAATTACTTGTATGTGTGCAGAGCCTCTGCATAAAGCTAATATCTACCACTGTATGGGGTAATGTTGGTCAGTGTAATGGTTTTTATTCAGTAATAAAATGGTGGTATTTTTCAGTCACTAAGTGGTGGTGATATATGGTGGTATTATTCAGTCACTATGTGGTGGTGATATATGGTCATGGTGTAGATGTATTATTCAGTCACTATGTGGTGGTGATATATGGTCAAGGTGTGGTGGTATTCAGTCACTATGTGGTGGTGATATGTGCTCATGATTTGTTGATATTATTCAGCCACTATATGTTGGTGATATTTGGTCATGGTGTGGAGGTATTATTCAGTCAATATGTGGTGGTGATATACGGTCATGGTGTGGAGGTATTATTCAGTCACTATGTGGTGGTGATTTGTGATCATGGTGTGGAGGTATTATTCAGTCACTATGTGGTGGAGTTATGTGGTCATGGTGTGGAGGTATGATTCAGTCACTATGTGGTGGAGATATGTGGTTATGGTGTGGGGGATTATTCACTCACTATGTGGTAGTGATATATGGTCATGGTGTAGAGATATTATTCGGTCATTATGTGGTGGTGATATATGGTCATGGTGTTGAGGTATTACTCAGTCACTATGTGGTGGTGATATGTGTTTATGGTGTGGGGGTATTATTCAGTCACTAAGTGCTGGTGATATGTGGTCATGTTATAGAGGTATTATTCAGTCACTATGTGGTGGTGATTGTCATGGTGTGGAGGTATTATTCAGTTACTATGTGGTAGTGATATATGGTCAAGATGTGGTGGTATTCAGTCACTATCTGGTGGTGATATGTGCTCATGATTTGTTGATATTATTCAGCCACTATGTGTTGTTGATATTTGGTCATGGTGTGGTGGTATTATTCAGACACTATGTGGTGGGGATAGGTGGTCTTGGTGTGGAGTTATTATTTTGTCAGTATGTGGTGATGATACGTGGTGATGGTGTTGCAATATTATTCAGTCACTATGTGGTAGTGATATGTGGTCATGGTGTAGAGGTATTATTCAGTCACTATGTGGTGGTGATATATGGTCATGGTGTGGAGGTATTATTCAATCACTATGTGGTGGAGATATGTGGTTATGATGCTTGGGTATTATTCAGTCACTATGTGGTGGTGATATTATTACAGTCAACGGCTCTACACTTTCACCGGTCCCACAAGTCCGCTGTCTTAGGGTAATCCTAGACTCTGCTTTATCTTTCAAACCGCACATCCAAACCCTCACCTCTGCCTGCCGCCTCCACCTGAAAAACATCTCTCGCATCCGCTCGTTCCTCGGCTATGACACTACAAAAATGCTGGTCCATGCCCTTGTGATCTCCCGTCAAGACTACTGCAACATCCTTCTCTGCGGCCTCCCAGCTAGCACGCTCGCTCCCATCAAACCATCCTTGACTCTGCTGCCCGTCTGATTCACCTCTCTCCTCGCTACTCCTCTGCCTCTCCCCTCTGCCAATCCCTTCACTGGCTTCCAATTGCCCAGCGAATTCATTTCAAGCTACTAACCATGACCTACAAGGCTCTCCATGACCTCTTCCCTCCATACATCTCTGCCCTAATTTCCAAATATCTTCCCCCACGCACTCTCCGCTCCTCACAGGGCCTTCTCCTCTGCTCCCCTTATCAGCTCCTCACACAACCGTCTCCAAGACTTCTCCCGTGCTTCACCCACACTCTGGAACTCACTGCCCCAACACATCAGACTCTTCTCCACTTTCACCAGCTTCAAAAGCAACCTGAAAACCCATTTCTTCAGGCTTGCCTATAACCTTCACTAAACTTGTCACTACTTCCTCCACAGACATGTCTGCCCCTCACTCCTGTCTCTTCCCCCTCCTTGTAGATTGTAAGCCCTCGCGGGTAGGGTCCTCTCTCCCTCTGTCGTGCCAATTGTCATTAATCACTTATCACTGTACTCGTTTGACTTATGTAATTTATGTAACCCCCTCGAATGTACAGCGCCCTGGAATCAATGGCGCTTTAAAATAAATTATAATAATAATAATATTAATAATATTAATAATAATATTATTATGTGGTCATGATATGGCAGTATTATTCAGTCACAATATGGTGGTGATTGTCATGGTGTGGAGGTATTATTCAGTTACTATGTGGTAGTGATATATGGTCAAGATGTGGTGGTATTCAGTCACTATGTGGTGGTGATATGTGCTCATGATTTGTTGATATTATTCAGCCACTATGTGTTGGTGATATTTGGTCATGGTATGGTAATATTTGATCTTAGTGGAATTATTGATAATATTGGCCTTGAGATTCTTGTTTTGTGTAGTGGTGTTTTCTGGCAATTGTATGACAATTATGGTGTCATTAGGTGTTGGTGGTCCAATCTCATTTTATTATGGGGCCATTTGAATTCTAGTTGTGCCCCTGCTATCATGTAACTATAACCAACAAAGGCATCCATATTGGTCACCACATCTGAGCAACGTTCTCAGCAGCTGAGTGTGTTGCACTCCTCATCATTGCCTCCGTACGGTCTCCGAGCTTGTGACTCTGCTGCAGCGATCACCATAGAAATTCTATCAACATTGAAAGTTTTCTTTTTCTTGCCTATTTTTTTCCCAGCGTATTCTTGCTAATTATTGGATACGTAGAGGATGTTGATGATGCCGTGGCTGGTGTGAATAGATTCTCGTTAGTGTGAAATGTACATATTCAAAACAATTTAGCAATTCTGTGACAAATTGGCAATTAGCTCAGCGCAAAAAAAATAAGTCTCTGCTAATGAACTCAGTAATACTAATGTAGGAAGGTAAGAACTGTGATATTCAGCCGAGGCAGGGGCTGTGCTCAGAGATTCGCGGGCCCTTTCTGTAAGTCTAAGCAAATGATTTATCAGCCGGAGAGCAGGAATTTTTGTTAATGCTTTCACTAAAAGTCAAGGTGGTAGAGCTGAGTTTGTCATGGATAACTCACTGAGCTAAGACAATGTAATGATTTTAGCTGTAGTTTTGGGTAAATTTGTAGATACACAGTGGGTGGTTCTACAGCTTCAGTCTCCCATTTCCTGTTCATCGGCTGTGATGGTTTATACTTCAGGCTCCCAATATCCTGTTCGTCTGTGGGTGGTTTCCCTAGACCAAGCATCAGTCTCCCATTTCCCTACATGCGTGATGGATCTATAGCTTCAGGTTCATCCCACTTCCTGTTCAGGCTTGTGGTGTTCTACAAGCTTCAAGTCTCACCCTTTCCCATTCATCTTTGGATGGTTCATAAGCTTTCAAGCTCCCACTACCTGTTCATGCGGTGTTTGGTTCTATACTCATTCTTCCCTTTCCAGTTCATGCTGTGGATGGTTCTATAGCTTCTGGCTCCCACTTCCTGTTCAGGCTGTGGGTGGTTCTATAGCTTCAGTCTCCCATTTCCCGTTCATGCTGTGGATGGTTCTATAGCTTCAGGCTCCCACTTCCGTTTCAGCTGTGTGTTCTATAGGTCTCATCATCCCATTTCCTGTTTCACTGTTTCGGTTCTACAGCTTCAAGGGTCCCCACTTCCTGTTCAGCTGTGTGGTTCTACAGCTTCAGGTCCCAACTTCCTTTCAGCCAAGCGCTGTTTCGGATTCTAATCTACAGCTTCAGGTGGTCCCACTTCCTTTCAGGCTGTGATAGATTTTCTAACAGCTTCAGGGGCCCACTTCCTAGTTCAGGCTGTGGCGTCTACAGCTCAAGCTCTCCACTTCCTGTTCAATGCTGTGAGTGATTCTACTGCAGACTGCAGTGACTTGACATTTCAGCTTTGCACTCCTAGTTTAAGCTGTAGACAAACATTTGGAAACATAAGGTTTAAACAGTATGGAAGAAGGCGACAGAGCTCTAAATGGTTAAAGGTTGTCAGTAACTTAGATAAACAAGCTCATGTGTTGCTGATAAGACATAGCAGGGAGTGAAATCAACATCCTGACCTCTGCTGGTGCAGAGAGAGGTGGTTGGTAACCGAGGGAACCTTGTGTACACAAGCAGGAGATAAGAAAGGCTCTAACTCTAAAATGAAGCAAAATCAGAAGAGCAATGTTTAAAGCTAATCAGTGTGATGAAAATACCCCTTTAATGAAGCATAAAGTTATGCCCACTGAAATTAATTGGCTGTCTTTATAATGCATGTATAAAATGGGTCTTTAATAGGGCAAGATGCTTCTTCTCCCCAGTATTCGCTCACCTCAGTTCCTTGCAAGATATATCACCTATCTTGTATTTTCAGTGATCTCATGTCACCTGGATCATGCACCTCTGATCCACATTCGTCGGCGTGTGAAGCTATGGAAAGTTAAAAGGGTTGTCCAGCAGAAGAAAATTCCATGTTGAAAAGGGTAAGGGAGAAAAAAGAAAAAGAAACAGCTCCGCTTCAGCCATAGCACCAGAGCAGGAGGTCCATGAGGAACAGATACAGCATACTTACCAACTCTGCCTGATCGTCAAGGAGACCCTGAAAAGGGGGAGTCCTCCCGATCTCCCTGGAGAGTTGGTAAATCTCCTGCTATAGTTTGTTTGCCACCAATCTGGTAAACCACTGTCAGGGACGGTTTTACTGCCAGGGGGCGAGTGCCGGTATTTTACAGTCATATGAAAAAGTTTGGGCACCCCTATTAATCGTAATCATTTTTAGTTCTAAATATTTGGTGTTTGCAAACACCATTTCAATTTGATTATATCTAATAACTGATGGACACAGTAATATTTCCCGGATTGAAATGAGGTTATTGTAATAACACAAAATGTCAATATGCATTAAAACAAAATTTGACCAGTGCAAATATGGGCACCCCAACAGAAAAGTGACATAATATTTAGTAGATCCTCCTTTTGCACAAATAACAAGCCTCTAGTAGCTTCCTGTAAGCTTTCAATCAGTTCCTGATCCTTGATGAAGTATTTTTTGACCATTCCTCTTTACAAAACAATTCAAGTTCAGTTAAGTTTGAGTTGTCGCCTACATGGACAGCCCCTTCAAGTATCCCACAGATTTTTCAAGATATGCAATCTGGGACATGGATGGCCATTTCAGAAACATTGTAAATTTTTCCTCTGCATAATGCCGAGTAGATTTGGAGCTGTGTTTTGGGATCATTGTCTTGCGAAATATCCATCCCCGGCGTAACTTCAAATTCCATCACTGATTCTTGTACATTATTCCTTGAAGAATCTGCTGATACTGAGTTGAATCCATGCGACCCTCAACTTTAACAAATTCCCGTTGCCGGCGATTGCCACACAAGCCCCAAATCATGAAGGAACCTCCACCAAATTTAACATGGGTAGCAAGTGTTTTTCCTTGGAATGCTGTTTTTGGACGGCCATGCCATAACCGCCTTTTTGTATAGACCAAACAACTCAATACTTTGTTTCATCATCCACAGGACTTTCTTCCAAATTGAAGCTGGCTTTCCCAAAATGTGCTTTTTTGCATGCCCTCAGCGACACTGTTGTGGCGTTGCCTTCACAAAACTGCTTTTTTCGCATCACTCCCCATACCAGCTTCTCCTTGAGCAAAGTGTGCTGTATTGTTGACCGATGCACAGTGACACCATCTGCAGCAAGATGATCTGCAGCTCTTTGGAGGTGACTGTGATTGTCCCTTGACTGTACTCTACCATCTCTTCTCTCTGCCTTTCAATTCTGATATTTTTCTTGGCCTGCACTTCTGGCTTAACAAGAACTGTCCCTTGGTCTTCCAATTCCTTACTATGTTCCTCACAGGTGAGACAACTGACAGTTAAATCATCTGAACAACTTTTTGTATCCTTCCCCTAACAACTATGTTGAAACATTTCTTTTTTTCAGATCCATTTGAGAGTTGTTTTGTTAGGAGCCCATGATGCCACTCTTCACAAGATTCAAATAGGAAACAACTTGCAATTGGCCACCTTAAAGATACTTTTCTCATCATTGGATACACCTGGCTATGAAGTTCAAAGATCTAGTGAGTTACAAAACCATGTTTGTGCTTCCAGAAAGTCATAAAAAGTAGTTAGGAAGAATTCAAATCAATAAAATGTTAAAGGGTCACCCAAATTTTCACCAGTCCAAAATTTGGTTAATGCATATTGCACCAATTTTGTGTTTAGTACAATAAACCTCATTTCAATCCGGAAATATTAACTGTGTCCATCAGTTATTAGATATATCAAATTGAAATGGCTGTTTGCAAACACCCAAATATTAGAACTAAAAATGATTAAGATTAATAGGGTGCCCAAACTTATTCAATGACTGTATCTGTACCGCCTATCAAGAGTACTGGTTAACATCTAGAATATACCACTTGGGCAGCCTATTGGGCTCGTTCACATGCTGCTTGATTTGGCACTGATTTTCAGCCTACTGCGCACACGGATTTGCGCTGCAGTACCGGCCTTGAAAATCCGTCCCATTAACTAACGGTAATCCACCGTTTCTCATAGAAACTATGGACACCTCTCCTCTCCCCTCTCGGCGAAAACGAATGACGCCGGGCGGGGAGAAGAGTGACATGTTCAATTATTTACACCGGAAGCGCCTTAGATATAATAGTGTAGTGTCTATGTGGGTCGGCGATCATGCCGCCCCTCCGCCCCCGCTGCACGGCTCCAGCGTAATTGCGGGGCGAAAGTTCCGTCCCCGCAATTAATGTCGTCAAAAAAGCCGTGAGAACTATCCCTTGGGGGATGTTCAAAAGGGCCCTTATTTGGATCTGTTTTGATGCTGATTTTTTGCCCCAAAAAAAACAAAATCAAACCTGAAACGTGTTTTCTTCAGAAGAGGTTTTTAGATCGGGTTTTTGGGAAAAAGGTTTTTGGATGGGGTTTCCACTCCAGGCAAATTAATAGCCGGGGCCAAAAACCCGGTGCCAAAAAAATTCTCCAAAAACAAAACTGCGCAATTATACCAAAATGGCCCGGAAAGTAGGGACAAAAAGGGGCCAAACAAAGTAAACAAGTTGCCCAATTTGTTTTGGTCGGTTTAAAAAACCCCCTAACTTTAAAATTTAAATTTAAAATATCAGTGGCACACTAAAGACTTTTAAAAAACCTCAAGGTAAAAAGGAATTTTGGGAAAAATGCTTTTTACTGCTAAGGAAAATATAAAAAAACCTGGGACCCCTTATTTTTACATTTTTTTGATAAAAGGCCTTGTATTAAGCTAAAACCCCCCCAAAAACCCGTCAAAGGTTTGGGGGCCCCCTTTAAACTAAAAAAAATTACCTTGCAAGGAGCCCCAAATTCCAGACTGCCATTTCCCCCCGGGAGTGTTTGGAGAACCTGCTACTAAAATTATCCTGCACAGGTTTTTAAAAAGAGGTGGGCCGGTGCAGCAACCCCAATGAGTTTGCCTTTTCTCAAATAACAAACCAAAACGAAATTAGGCGGTGCACACCCTAAAATATATTTTGAAAACGAAAAAAAAGGTGCACAAAGGAAAAGGCAATAGCTTTAACATCAAAATAAAAAAAACGAGGCCACTAAAACAAGTCAACCCCAAGGTATATGGGAAATTTTTTGGAAATGCCAAACCCCTATCATCCGGGGGAAGTGGCAGTCTAAAGGGACTCCTGGGCAAGGAACAGGGTTTTTAGTGTGGGGAACGGGGGATCTCCTTGGCGCTTTTGGGGTAAGTAGTTTTAAATAAAAAACCCCTTTGATCAAATCCTGTAAACTAAGAGTCCGGTTTTTCCAAAATTTCCCTTTAAAAGCTGAAGATGAAATTTCCAATATTCCAAAAAACCCCTTTTGATGTTATTTTATTTTTAGTGTCCCAAATGAAAATTTGAAATTAGATTATGCAAAAGCCTTTTTCACTGGGCACCTATGCTTTACGTTTTTCAAAGTAATTTTAAAAGTGCAAAAAGCCTAATTACGTTTTGTAACAATCATCAAAAAAAGCCCCAATTCGAAACACCAAAAAATCCAAAGGGGAAAACATAGAATAAATGGAAAAAAGGGAAAAATTTCTTCCCACTAAAATTTCCCTTTTTAAAAATAATTACTATTTAAAAAATATTAAATAGAATAAAAATCAAAAATCACCTAAAATAAAGAGACCCATCAAAAACAGTTTCCCTCAACCAAAAGAAATCCCTATTGGTCACAACAAAAGTCAGAACCAAATAATCCCCTTAAGTTTTTCTGTACCCCCAAAGGGGTAATACCCCCGCAGGAAAACGTCCCAAAAAAGGGACGGCCCCCGCAATCGGGCCCCTAAACTAAATGTCCCCTACCCCCACAAGGGAAATATACCCCCGGCCCTCGTGTTTTTCTGCTATAACCCACTGATAACTCTTTTGTCAACAGGGGGAAAACCTTTTGGGGGTGCATTAGGGGGGGATTTTTTGTATATTAATTTGTCTGCCCTTATAAACCTGCCCCAACAGGGGTTTGGGGGAACATTACCCCTTGTTTATTTTGTTTTTTGGTCTCCTTAAAATGTAAATTTCCCTGTGTTTTTGGGCCCTTTTCCCGTTTTGGGGGAAAGTCCAGATTGGGGGAAACCTTTCCTTTTGGGGCCCCCCCCAGCTTCCGGGGGGAGTTTAACCCCTAGGGCTACAGATAGACTAGGGTTTAAAGGGTTTCTAGATTTTTGTTGTACCAATAGGATTTTTTTTTTGTTGAAATCTTTTCGATGGGTCCCTTTTAAATTTTATTGATTTTTGATAATTCTATTTACATATTTTTTAAATTAGAAAATTTTTAAAAAAGTGGGGTTTTTTAGTGAAGATTTTCCTTTTTCGGTTCTAGCCAAAACCCTATATGCCACCCCAAACCACTTTAATACACCCTGAGCACTTTTTACTGGGCTCGGGGTTTCTTTTTTTATATAGGGGCGGGGTTTCCAGAAAAAAAAGCATCATGAAAACGCTGCCCCCCCACATCATTTTGGTTCAGGGGGGACCACATTTTACCCCGGGCCAAAAAGGAAAGCTGATTGATGTCTTTTAAACCCTTTTTGGGGTGCTAGTTAGGAGATCCAAAAAGCGGGTAAGGCTGAAGGAAACCACATCCCCTTTATCACTTTCCTCCTTACTTTACACACATGTGAATAGGGCGTGTTGGCCCCCTATTGCCCTTTGTGCAAATGAATTTTGTGTCATGTAAAACAGGGGCGTGGTCCACTCAAACCACCAAGGCAGCAAGGTGCAATTAAAAATCTCCCTAAAAGGCCATTTCCCAAAAAGATACAGCCCAAAAAACTGAAAAGTAAAAAATTTCTGTGGGGGGCACTTCAGCCAATACTGGGCGGGAAGCAGGGGCATTTTCTGTGAGGAGAAAAAGCTTTGGGGGAAAAATTTTTAGCCGAAAAAGAGCAGAAAGTCTTTGAGGGGGAGCAGTTAAAAGCCCAAAAGAAACCCAGAGCAGAAGTCTGTGGGGAGCGCTTCGCCAATAGCAGCAGAGCGGAAGTTTTTGGGGAGCGGCTTCAGCCAATAAAAAGCAAAAGCAAAGTCTTTTGAGGAGCACCAGCCAATGGGCTCCCAAGAGCAGGAAGCCTGTGAGGAGAAAGCTTCACCAATAGTTTGCAGAGCAGGAAGCCCTTGTGAGGATAGCTTCACCAATAGCCCCCGAGCAGTGATGCCCTGGAGGAGCAGCTTAAAGCCAATAGCCCCCGACCGGGGACTCAAATGAAGCAGTTTTCACCCAAATAGCGCGGGAGCGGGAATTTTCTAGGGGCACCCTTCACCCAAAATAGCTGAAAGGGGCCCGGAAGTCTGTGGGAGTAGCTTCAGCCAAAAAGCCTCAAGACAGGAGGGTCAAATGAAGCACTTCAGCCAAAAACTCCCGAACGGGGAGCCCAATGAAAAGCATTAAAAGCCAAAAAGCTGCGGGAAGCGGAATTCTGTGGGTAGCACTTCACCCAATAGCTGCAGACAGGAAGCGGGTTAGGGGGCAGCTTCAGCCAATAAGCGCGGGCGGGAAGTCTATGAGGAGCATTTTCCCAGCCAAAAACCCACGAGCGGGAATTCTGTGAGGAGCAGCTTCACCAAATTAGCTGACTTTATCGCCCTCCCCCCGGGGTAAAACCCCCTTAAAAAGCACCCTTTTTTGCTTTTTTCTGAAATTTTAAAAAGTTTTAACTTTGCCCCCAAGTAGAATTTGCATTTTGGGGTTTCCAGACTAAAAGGGCGTTTATGCTCCCCGGACGCCAGAGCATCCTTTTTTACTAAACATGTAACTTGCTCTCAGAGTTTCACATAAAACCAAAAATTTTTTTTTTTCCCTTTTATTTTTCAATTGTATCTGTTTTTTCCAAGATCAAAAATTTATTTAAATTTCACCCTTTTTTAACTTAAAAAAAAAAAAAAAAAGCGAATTTTTTTTTTTTTTAAATTTTCCTCTTTCTGGAATTTTCCGCCCTGAATTTTTGTTGGGAATTAGGTGTCCCACCAATTTTGTATTTTTTTTTTCTTACAATTAAATTTTTCATTTTTCAAAGTCCGTCTTGCGGGAAAATCTTCTTGAATTTGGAAAATTTAAAGTTTTTTACTTAAATCCCTTTTACCGGGAGCTTTTTAAAATTGGGTCCGCAATATAATGAGCTCAGAGGAAAAAATGGGGATGACAAAACGGATGGGAGATAACGAGAGGAAGGAATCCATGCTCTTAACGCTACTGACTCCTAAAAAACACGGCTTTTGCATTGCGGGGGTTTTATTTTAAGTTTGGAAAAACCGCAACAAAAAATCCCTTCATCATCATGAACGCAGATAAAAGAAAACAAAAATAATTTAGGGCCCGGGCCCATTACTATAACCCCATTACTAGTTTTTAAACTGCTTATTTCCCTCTCCCAACCCCCCCCTTTGTTAATATGCGGGAAAATTTTTTTATTTGTCAGGGAAGTTCCCTCACGGTAACCATCATTTTTAAACCTTGACCCTTTTGGGGGTCAAAATGGACCAAAAAGGAGGGTATATGTTGCTCCCCCAGTGGACTTCCTCCAAAACTTTGGGGGGAAAGGGGAAAATTTAAACTTAACCCCCTTTTAAAGGGGAAAGGGGGTCCTCAAAAAAGACTTTATTGTTTAACCCCACCCTTTTATGTTAAACACACTTTTTAAAAATTTTTTCCCTTATAATTTTTTTTTTTAATTTTTCCAATCCCCTTTCAATATTTTTTTAACAATTCTTAAAATCCCCCTGCAGTTTTTTTCCCAAAAAGTCTGACACTTCCTGTTTTTGGAAAAGAAAGGAAAATTTTCAGTTTTTCTGCTCATTACCCTCCCCAAAAGGGCCCAAAAATGAAAGGAGACACCATGTGACAAAATAACACAGGATCCACCAGTCCAAAAAGGGGGGTAGTTTCCCCAGTTTTTTACCCCCCCTTTAACCCCCAAAAAAGGGGAGGACTAGGAAAACCCCCTCCCCTTTGGAAGGCCAAAAGGGACGAGAACAGTCTTTAAATCCTTTAAACTTTCTGAAAAACATCTGTCCCGACTGCTTTAAAGAGTGCAAAGGGAAAGGCCAAATGGGCCCAAAATGAAAAAATGCAAGAAAATTTAAAAAATTAATTTTAAAAAATAAATTTAAAGCGATATGAAAAATGTAAAAAAATAAACCCAAATAAAAAATTCTAAAAAAAGTTTTAAAAATAAAAATTGGGCCCCCAAAACCCATGACCCCCAAATTTTTTTATGACACATTCCCTTTAACCAAACACCTAAAAATACTTAGGGGGACATTTGAATTTTTTTGGGACCCAGGCCCATTTTTTTTGCGCGCAATTTAGTAGTGTAGGAAAAAGCGCCCTTTAATCTCTGAACCTTTTTATCGCGGGTCCCTAGATTTAAATGCATTTTACTCAAAAGTGACACTTTTCCGGGTCCCTTTTAAAAAAAATATTAAAGTGCTCTAAACCTTTCCCCCAGTAAGCGCCTGGATTTTTCCGTACTGAAGCCAAAAATCTACAGCTTCGTACGGTTTTTAGTGCGACGCCCCCAGCCCGCCCCCCCCATCTCAGGGGCAATTTCAAAGGTCGGCGCCCTGCAATGCGCCGGGTATTTTGGGGTGCGCCTTTTATTAAAAAAAATACCCCCCCGGGGGGGGTGCACCCAGTTTTTCGGGCTAGGAAAAGGCACCAACCCTTTTGGGGCCCGCCCCCGTTCAACATATCGCCCTTAAAGACCAGCAAAATTTTTTTTGTTTTTTTCCTCCTCTTTTAATTTGTCGTAAATTTTTTATTGTTTCAATGACGCAGTTTTTTGTGTGAGGTCCCCCACTTCATTCATACAAGTTGTAGTTTTTTTTGGGGGAATATTTTTCAGCTCCATTATAAATTATTGCAGTTTTTTTTTTCAATTTTGTTTCAATTTTTTTTTTATTTTTCTTAAAAACCATTCACATTTCACAAATTAGTATCTTGTTAATGAAATTTTACAGGTTTTTTTCCGTAGTGTGTAGGTTTTTTTTTTGTGTTAATAATTTTTTTATTTTAAAAATTTATTTTATTATTTAAAATTTTTTTAACCTTTTTTTTTTTTTTTAACTTTTTTTTTTTTAAACCCAGAAGGGGTAACCCGTTTTAATATATTTTTTTTTTTTAAACATAGTAATTTATTTGCAGATTCATAAAATGCTAAACATTAAATCTGTGTCAGCTCCCACAGGGAAAAACCGTCAGGGCAAGCACACAGCCGGGCCCGAACGCTGGATTTTTCCCCCACAGCTCGGGGCTACTCCTTTGGGCCCCAGGGCTGACTGTGCAGCCCCTTTCCCCCCCCGGGTCTTTCCCGGGCACCGGGGTTTTCCCACCCCTCACCCGGAGCGGGGAACCCCTTTAAATTTCGCTGCCCGGGGAGGAACTGCGGCAATCAAAAGGGGTTTAAAGCACCGGTGAAAAGAGGTTTCCCCCGCCCCCCGGCGCTTTTTCAAAGGGGCTTTTCGCCCTTTGGGGGCAGGGCTGTGAAGTACAACCTGTCCTCAGCCAAACTGCCGGGGCCGGGTTTGGGGGCAAACCCCAAAGTCCCCGCAGCAAAATCAAATAAAAGTCGCTGCAGACGAACGACCCCCGTACCTCCCTAAAGTCAAAATTCACAGGCGGTTTATTAAGGGTATAAAGGGGTTTTTTTCACTACCAAAAAATTTTCTTTTCAAAAAGTAGTGCAGATAATTGAAAGGGTTTTTCTAGATACATTGTCCTTTTTTTTTTTTTTTCCCTGGTAGTGAGAAAAAAGAGATTTTATCTGCTCCGAGGTGCACACAGGTTTCTATGGTTACCAATATCTTCCTTCCTGATTAGACATCACTCCCTGAGAGCAGGGAGTGATGTCAACAAAGACAGAGCTCACTCCAGAGCAGACTAATTATCTCTAACAAGATTAGTTATTGTTTGCAGATACACCATTGTTTTCACTCCTCAGAGCACTTGTAGCTTTGTTTACTGAAGATTAAGGGCGACATGCATGAAATTTGGCATTTACACGGCAAATTTCATGCAATTAAAAAAGGCATAGAATGCGCCTGATGTATGAACTTGCTCTACTGCGGGTCATAAATCCGGCGCATTCTGGCGCTTGCGCGACAGTTCGGATCAGGTATACCACTTTGAAAGTGCTCTACCTGTTCCGACTATAATGCGCCCAGAAATGCCTAGCAGTACGCTGATAACTATGAAACTGTATAAGTGCTGCGGAATATGTTGGCGCTATATAAATAAAGATAATAATATGGCCTTTCAAGAATGATAATTTAGTTTATTTATTTTTCCATCTAAATAGGAATAAGTGAGTTTATTTTAATTTTATTTTTTTGTGGGATCAATTTACTTATTTAATGCTGAAATTTGCCGTAACAAAGACTCTAGTGTGAAACTGATAAAAAAAATCTAAATCGGGTGAAATATGAAAAAAAAACAAACGTTCTTGTGCCATGTTTGCGGGGCATTTGTTTTTGCTGCGTTCATTCGTCAGTATAAATGATGTTATCTGTATTCTGCAGGTTTATACTATTCCAACAATACCAAATATGTAGTTTTAGTACTGCATTTTTTTTGGGTCATATTCACAGCTCAATGGCTGGTCTAAACTGAACCCAGTAGTGTATTTCTGACACCCTTCTGTATCGCCTTATTTATATGCAATTATACTACCAGCAACCACCCCTCAAGAAGCGCGCCGGACCACACCCGCCCCGCCCCCACCCCCACGGCACATAGGGGAGGTGATGCATGACCCGGCAAGATGGGCTGGTCCCGTCGCTCGGGGCGGCCATAGAGGCGTGTCGGAGGCGGGGCGGAAGTGACGCGAGGTCTTGGGATCGTCACTTCCGCCCGCGAAAGCATTGGCGCAGCCCGAGGCAGCAGTCCCGCCCACCCGCCCGATGGTAGCATTGTTGCTGGAGGAGGCTTGATGGGGTTTTTGCAGGTTGTTATGGTAGCTGGTGGCGGCAGGGGTTCTTGGAGGTTGTAGATGATTTTGGGGGGAGGGAGTCATTAGGGATATGACTTCCTCAGGTTTTGGAGAATGTGGAACCAGCCTGGCGAAGGTGGGGCTCTTTTCAGGCTGGTGTCCCTGGAGAGCGAATTGGGTGAGCCATCTAGTATGGCTTTTGGACCCCCGAGTCAGTGGAATGCGGCTGGGGGTTGGATAGTTTGTCCCTTCGGGGATTCGGTCGCCAGGTCGCTTAGCTCCAAGGACCTCTGCCCCAGTGGTATTGCACTTCGGTGTTTGTTTACAATGGGTTGAGTTTTACAAGATGGGATTTGGTTGAGTATAAGTATTTAAGAAAATAGTTATTTATATATATTTTAAAGTAAAGAAATGTTATGTTTGTATTTTTGTTAATAAAACGGCTGCTGTGGCCATTACATTCCATTTGGTGGTCCGGGTGTTTTTTGGGGACTTTTGACCATGGGTAGCTTAAAGGAGGGGGGCGGGGAGGGGGAAGGGGTCTTCAAGGCGCAGAGCACGACTCAGCGTTGCTCAGGGTCATGCATTGAGTATATGTGAGTGGTTGTTTTATTGATATTTGTGCATTTGTGCAATCTCCTCATGCATTATTCTGTGGCTTTTCTGCATTCTGGTGTGAACTGGTATCAATACAATGTGCAGTTTTTTATCATCTAATTGTTCCCCTAGTAGTGGGGTGTGAGAAGGGCTGCTCAGCAATTAGCTGCACTTGTTTTCCCAGGTAGCATATAGGCCAGAAATGTCTGCTACTGGGTTTAGTCTATTCCAGTCATTGAGCTGTGAATATGGCCCAAAAAATTGCAGTGTTTTTTTTAGTAAGTAATTTTAATGTATTATAATTTTTTGTATGTGTTAAGTTTTAGCACAAAATGTGAAGCATTCTCTACTTCTTTCATTTGAACCACAGCGACATTTTCTGCGACCAATAACTTTTTTGCACTGTCTTTTGTATAGGCCGGTAATATTTTCATGTACAGTAGCTGTAGGGTGGGCTCCCAATAGCAACTTCCCTGTGGGCCCCAGGCCCCCGAGTCCGGCATTGGTGGGCCCCAATAATCAGCTCCAATGGTGGGCCCCAGGCACTCAAGTCCAACGATAGTGATGTTGCAAGCTGTGTGAAAATAGAAGTGGTCGGTAACCTAGGAAACTATCTGTAAACATACGGGACCGATAACCTGCTGTATCTTTAAAATGTAACTAAATCAGAAGAGAAATGTAATTGCCTACATTTTTAAAGCTAATCAGTGAGATGGGAATACTCCTGCAATGTGAATTCACAATTCAAATCAACACCTACTTTTTTCTCATTATGGCTATTTTAATATTTTTTTTTTTGCTGTGATCTGTATCACATAATTAGCTCATCTACTCACATTAAAAATATGGCTGGTATTTTTGGGTGAAAAAAGTGGCAGCCCAATTTGAAGTGTGCAGGGTAATGCACACAGTGATGTCACAGTAAAGGGATAACAGACACAGTGATGTCACAGTACAGGATAATACACAGAGTCACGTACGTAAAACCAAAATGTCACATACAGGGGTAATACACACAGGAAGCACAGTACAGGGGTAATACACACAGTAGGGCCAGTACAGGATAATACAATAGTGAGTCACAGTCAGGGATAATCACACGATGTCACCGTACAAGATAATAAACCCGTGAGTCACAGTACAGGGGAAAAATACACAGTATGTACAGTACAGGAAAATAAACAGTGATGTCACGTACAGGGGTAAAACACACATGATGTCACGGGACAAGATAATACCAGGAGCACATACGGGGTAACAACACAGTGAGTCCTGTCAGAGATAAACACAGGATGTCCAGTACAGGATAACAGACACAGTGAAGTCACTGTACAGATAAAACCACATGACTCCAGTACAGGGAAATACACACCGTGATGCACAGTAAGGGGTAAAACACAAAAGGGTGTCACTACAGGATAATACACAGTGATGTCACCAAAAAGGGGGTAAAACCGTGATTCAACTACAGGGGTAATCACAAGTGATGTCACAGTACAGAATAATACCACAGGATCACAGTACAGGGAAAATACACAGTGATGTCACGACAGGGATAATACACACAGGAGTCACAGACAGAGATAATACACAGTATTCACAGTACAGGATAAATAACATTGAGTCACAGTAAGGGATAATACCCAGTGATTAAAAGGCATGCTCGGCACCATTGGCCTCCAGGACACTCTCCGTTTGGTTCCTTCCTACCCTCTCCCGCTTCTTCAGTTCTCTTTTTGCAGGTTCTACCTCCTCCCCCCTCCCCTCTTGCCGTTGGGGGTCCCTGGGGGTCGTTCTTGGTCCCTCCTCTTCTTCAACATACAGCCCCCCTTGGCCAAACCACCATAATTTGGCTTCCAGTCCCAACTAACGCGATGCACCATTATACACCTCCTCCCTGACCTCACTCCTGCCCTTCAAAAAACACCATTACTTCTGCCGCTTCTCTGACATCAGCCCTCTCTATCTAACAACAAAACCCTCACCAAAACCGAACTCTTGTTTTTCCCCCATCTACAAACCAACCCCCATCTGCTATTTCCCCTCTCAGGGGTGCACACCATAATTTCCTAGGCAAGGCCCGGGTCTTGGGTTATTCTGACCCTGATCTGTCTTTCAACCCCATATATCCAAATCCCTTGCGCGCTCCGTCACTTGCACCCCAAAAACATCTCCAAAACCGTCCTTTTCTCACTGTGGAAACAAAAACCTCATTGTTGCTTTTTATTCACTCTCCTGACTACTGTAACTCCCGTTTAAGGGTCTCCCCCTGAAACTCTCCCCCTCTCCAATCTGCCCAAATGCAGCAGCCAGCTTGTTTTTTTATTCCAGCCGCATCTATCCTTACCCTTGTCACTCGCTCCACGGGTTGCCCATCCACACAGAATACAGCATAAACTCATCACTTTCCCCCATAAAGCCTCCACATGCGGACCCCCATACACCCTCCCATCTCTGTCTACCACCCTCCCCGCTCTCTCCCTCACTATGGACATCAAACTACAGACAAAATCTCCAACCTCCCAGCCCTCTTCAAATTTTGCACGTGTGCACCCTTTTCTCGGAAAAAAGCTACCACGTACCACAGCACAACCCCACCTTCGTAGTTTTAAGAGTGTCCTGAAAACACATCTCCTCGGCAGGCCTACCAAAACCCTAATTGTTAACCCACACCTTCTATCACACACATTTCTTCACTCCCTACACTAGGGCACTCACGGTACTTATCTGATATAGATGTACATCATGGTGGCAGTTCACCAAATCTTTATGAAAAACCCCCCCCCATAATTTTTTAAAACATGGCTGGGCCCTTGAAATTTAGCACTTTTTCCCCCTTTTTTCCCCCAGGCACCCTCTTAATTGTAAGCTCTTCGACAGTCCCTCACCACCTTGTTCTCACCTTAATAGGTCACTGTGAATGTCTGTTTTGTCTGTAATTATACCCTCACATTGTAAAGTGCTGCAAATTTTTGGCCTTATAAATAAAAAATTATTATTATTTATTATAATACACATGATGCACAGTACAGGATAATACCACATGAGTCCCTTTTTACAGAAAATTTTTTACACGGGGATGTCACGGGTACAGGGAAATCCCCAGTGATTTTAAAAAAAAAAACACAGTACAATAAAAAAATAATACCAACAGTTATGTTCACATACAGATAATACAAAAAGTATGTCCAGAACAGGAAAATTTCAAGGTTTTCCCGACGGGGTAAAAAAAGGGTTTAATACAGCACAGTATGTCACAGACAGGGATAATACACGGATGTCACAGTACAGGATAATACCAGGGATGCACAGTAAAAAAACACAGTGATGTCACAGTACAGTAAAAAACACATGATGTCACAGTACAAAAATACACATGAGTCACAGTACAGGATAAAACACAGTGAGTCACAACGGGATAAAACACATGGCACAGTACAGGAAATACCCCCTTGATGTCCAGTACAGGGAAAATTCACAGTAAGTCACATACGGGGATAAACACAGTGGTCACAGTCAATAATAAAACACCCAGCCCAATGTCCAGAAACGGGAAAATAATACCAGTGAGCCCACAGTACAAAAAAACACAGAATTAAATTTTAAAAGGGATAAAACACAGTGATGTCACATACAGGATAATACACAAGTAAGGGTCCATACAGGATAAAACACATGATGCAATAAGGAAAAAAACACAGGATTTCCAGTACAGGGAAATACACAGTGATTGCCCTGTACGGGGATAATACACAGGTTTACAGTACAGGATAAACAAAAGTGAGTCACTTACTGGATAATACACAGTGATGTACAGAAGGATAATACACACAGGAGTCACAGTACGGAATAATCCACAGTGATGTCACAGTACAGGAAAAACACACAGTGATGTCACAGTACAGGGAAAATACACAGGAGTCACAGTACAGGATAATCCCCACATGGCACAGACAGGGTAAACCCGGGAGGGGTCACAGTACGGGAAATCACACAGTGTGTCACAGCCCGGAAAAACAACACAGGAGTCACAGTACAGGGTAATACACACATTGAGTCACGTACGGGATAAACACCAGGAGTCAAT
>JAODAL010021260.1:0-67498 GCA_025379985.1 Phyllomedusa bahiana | reverse complement strand
GAACCAATCCTCCTTGCAATAAGCAAGTTAAGGAATACATCATAGTATGTTAATACACATTAAAGTAAAAATAATTAATTCAGTTTATAGTAAAAAAAATAAAAACAAAATTTTAAATCATGTCCCCCCCCAAAATCAGGGCCCTTAAAATAATATGAAAGTACCCTAGTGACACCCATGGAAAGCGACAAAATTAATCAGTTATTGGAAAAAGTCGCTTTTAAATATCTGGAAAAGTCGCCTTGTTAGTTTGATATATATATTGTCCCTTGAGGTTTACCATTATTTCTGTAGTTTTTAACTTTTAAAGTTCCTCTCCATGACTTCCCTTTGTAACGTTTGATACAATTGTGAGGGGTTGCGTGGTAGACTTGGTCCCCTATCGTAAGATCAGATTGCCTTTTTTTTTCCATTCTCATCTATCCCTGCGGAGAGAACAAAAGAACAATCTATATTACTTATTTTGAAATAAGATGTGTAGAGATAAAGCGCTAAGTAAAGTGGGAAAAGTGTCTCCCCAAAAAAAAAGTTATTAACAGCAAAAGAAGGACAAAATTTTAAATTTCTAGGCCGCTAAAACACAAAAATTGCCAAAAATTCTAAAAAAAATGTTTTTCAGGAATATTGGTAATAGCAAAAATATTCCTTTCTGATGGCAGTGTCCCTTTAATGGTTTAGAGTTGAACAATAGGTGACGCCAGAGAGATGGCTTTCAATTTTTGTAGAAGAGCTAGTTGTCGTAGTGTTTTTCCTAGAGAACATTGCCTGTGCAAGAAGACTCACAATGCGAGTCCAAATGAAAAAAAAAACAAACTAAAATTTCCCTTTAAACAGAATTGCCATTTTATTTCCTGTATCATTTTATGTGCTTAGATTTCATCATGTGATATTCATGAAAATACAATAACTTCTATGACAAGGATAAGGTTTGTACGTACTGTATATTTTGTATTTGGGGACGGGTTTTTTCTGCCTTTGTAAGATCTATGTACATTTTTTGGGGGCCCTTCACGGGCATTTTTTAGTTTTTTTTTGAATGTTTTTTTACGGGAAAGGGACAGAAATTAATGCTGTACATTGCCACAAAAAAAAAGTGTCAAAAAACGCATCAAAACACCCTTACGGTATGTTGACACAGACTACGTGCTGCTATACACCTGCTGTGGGACGTACTCAGCACATACTTTCCACAAGCGTGAAACCAGGCCCCCCCCACCCCCCCTTTCCTGGACGTAAACACCAGAAAAGAATGAACCCAAAAAGTAGAGGCCAGCACCTCCTTCAACAATTGTGGAGCGCCCCTAAACCATGAATCCAGAGGATAATTAGTCAAAATCCATAGAAAAGGAGACAGCATCCAGCAGGTTAGAAAATGCATAAAAACCTCTTTATTCTCCCCCAAAAAATTTTTCTATATTTTCTTACCCACTGGATGCCTCTCCTTTTCTATGGATTTTGGAAAGAAATAACTAGTGTTGAGCGCTTATTATCGACAAAGTTAAAATGGGAAAGTTTTTTGTTGTGAAATTTTAGATCTGCGATAATTTGGGTTAAAAATTGTGATCATCTTTAAGTCGGCCTTTTGCGGCGTTCCGTAATTTGGGGGCCAGCAAACCCTTAAAAATTGGCAGGGTAAATGTGTGTGGGTCATGATGGGATGTGTAGGTTGCGTTTGGGCTGGAAAAATCAATGTCTTTTTAAATGAACAGGTTTCCTTTCAGCTCAGTGTTTCAGCGTTCAGAAGCAGAAGGACGTGCGCTTGCTTGGTCCAAACAGCTCAGCGAAAATTCTTTTTCTTCACAGAGAAACTTACTTTGCTGTGTCCTTACATTTGTTGATTTGAGATTGAAAGTTTTTTATGTGTTAGGAGAGAATTTTAAAGGGGAGATTACGCTGTAAAGTACGGGGGGTAGGGGGGGGGGGGGGGGCCACGCGGGCGAACACAGACAAGTCTATAAAAAATAGGGAAAAAGTTCACCAAGATTAGTGTAGACATTGCAACTGCAAAAGTTTTATTATTATCAGTTTTCTATTGAAATTTTTCCGGATTTGGGCAGCCTGGAATTATAGGATAACTTTTTCTGTAATGCAGGTCTCTTTGTTAGGTGCAAAAAAAACTTTTATTATCAGTGTAATTTCAGATAGGTGTTCATTTTTGCCCATTTCCCCCTTTGTTGTATTACCCTTTCACTTAAATTTGATCCAGCAATTTTATAGTCCCACAGGGAATTGAAAGGGGCCAAAAAATATCTTTTATTATACGAATACATAACGATGGTTTTTGACTTTGGGCACAAGCTTTGTTCATTGAGGCAGCTTGCACTTAAATTTGAATCCGCAATTTTTATTCACCACAGGGGAAAAGAAAAAGGGCCAAAAAATATTTGATTATAGAATACTAAAAAATACGTGTTTTTTGACTTTGGGGCACACGTTGTTCATTGAGGCAGCTTCACTTAAAAATTTAATACAGAATTTTATTTACCACAGGGGAATCGAAAAGGGGAAAAAAATATCTTGTATTTGAATACATAAAAGATAGTGTTTTTTGACTTTGGGGGAGGCCGCTTTGTTGATGATTACTTTGCGTTAAATTTAAAACCCGCAATTTTTAGTACCAAGGTGAACTGTAGGTGCCCAAAAATTTTTTATTATCCGAATACATTTCAGATAGTGTTTTTTCACTTTGGCGAGGCCAGTTTGTTGTAGATCTACTTTTGCAGTTAAAATTTGCCCACCCCAAATTTTATAGTCACCACAGGTGAATTGATGGTGCCAAAAATCTTGTATTATCCGATACATTTCAGATACGTGTTTTTTCACTTTGGGCAGGCCAGCTTTGTTGATAGATCTACTTTGCAGTTATATTTGAATCCAGCAAATTTGTTTTGTTTTGTGGGATTTGTGAATAGCTGTGATTTGTCGTCTTTTAATAAGAGGACTTTCCAAAAACTCTTCCATACCTTTTTATATTTCTGAATATGGAGCAAAAATTCAGGTGGTAAGGAGCAAAGAGGGGTAGGACATGGAGGTAAGAGGTACGAGAGAAGGTGCTCCTTCCAGTGTGGCGACAACACGCATGCCAGGGGATCTTTCAGTTTGCAGGACCGTCAGGCTGTCATCGCTGGGTCAGGGCCCTGTGAATTCAGTAAGAACAGCGTCGCCAATCTGTCTTCAGTGGTTAATGTAACCTGCTTCAGCAGTCTTACCTCCTCGTCCTCCCAGTCACGGCACAAATGTGTCTTTCCAGCATCACCAGCAATCCGTCCAACATGAAGCAGCCAAAATGTCACTCGTGTACCCCCACTGTGGGTAACCCTTTTTCTGAAGCCTCTTTGATGACAAAATGCGGTTGGGGTAGAAGGCATGTTAAAAGATCAAGAGGCCAAAGAGGTGATTTTCTTGCTCTGACGCCAGATACTGATGCCATCAGAGGAGGAAAAGGGAAACCCGGTCAATCGGCAAAAATCCCGGGGGTCGGAAAACCCCTTACAGTCCCTCTTGCTTGTAGCCCGCAGCTCCTGGATGCAGAATGTCAGGATGACGAAGTCACCTGTGTTGATGATGATGATGACGACATTAGCGGGATCCCACGTGGTCTTTTCAGCAGAATTGGCTTGCGAGTGCTTCATCATGGACGAGGAGGAAAGGGGGATGGGGTTGGTGTCAGTACGGGTTCCCCCCTCAAAAAGGGAGAGGGCGGTCGCAGAAGTCCCCTGATATGATTCCGCCAGCCACGGTCAGCGCAAACCCGCTCCTCGCTTATCGCCGTCAAAAAAGGTTCAGGACCTCTCAAGCTGGGCTTTTTTTGACCAAACCTTGATTCACCCAGCGATGTAATATGCCGCTATGTCGTAAACGCATAAATAGAGGCAAGAACCTTAGGTGGTTAACAAACCCCCAAACATGTCTAGTTACATGCAGCGATGCATGAGTTGAAATGGAGGAAAACTTGGCCAAAAAAGGCCAGACTGACGCCGGGCCCCCAACCCCTGTCACACCTCTGTCTCTGCCCCTCTCCTCCTACCACCAAAGATTCCTCAGCTTTCCCATGTCTCTCAGGGTCATAATCAGGGATCAGCCTCCGCTTCAGCCTCCACCGTCCGCCGGTTCCAAAACCCGCCACCAGAGCACCCCATACCATCCTACCCCTTTTCCTTCTGCCAGTTTGAGACCTGCACGCCCTACAGCAGCCAGTCTAGCAGCTGCCTTCTGTCTTCAGGTTTGGGGAGAAGAAGAAACATTTAACCAAACCCTCAAAAGCCAAAAGCCTGAATGTCGGGATTGCCAGGCTTTTGGCCTTCAAAATGTTGCCTTTCCTCTGGTGGAAAGATGGGTTCCGCCACGTCATGGCCCCTTGTCCCCCCAATCCAGATGGAGAGGCTTTCTTTCCCCAAAAAAAGCCGCCCCTCCCCTGGCCAGCCGGTTTCTAAAATTTCAAGGCCGTTGTCTGCATTTGTGGAAAGCCCAAATGAACGACACATGGACTAGTAAGCAGGGCCCAAGGGCCCGCTATATCTCTGTGACAGCTCAGGGTGAGCTGGGGGGATGTCTCGGGGGGTGCGGTGGCTCCGGGTCGGGAAACGCTCTTCAAAAACCGCTGGGTGGTCAGGGTTTTTTCCCCCCCAAGGTCCTTGGGGGCTCACGTGCCAGAGAAAACCCAGGCGTGTTAAAAATTAATCTGTCTTGGAGCCGTCCACACACGGGTCGGGAGCGTGGACGGCTTCCGCAACGAGAGAGCGCTGGTTGGTGAAAAGCCTTGTGCCAGGCAGGGGGTGTGCGGAAAAAGGGGCAAAATTTGCGGGCCGCCTTAAAGATGGTGACGGGAGAAAACCCTTGCCTGGAAAATGTATGAATTGTCGTCCAGAAATTTCTAAAGAGCTACCGGGTCTGGACTCCCTGTGAGGAAGGCTCGAATTTAAATTTGCACTTCCGCCGTTGAACCCTGTTTTCACCCCGCCTGGCTGGTTCCCAAGGTCGCTCGGCCTCCCCCGTCAACCGTTCATTGTTGACGGGGGAAAACCCCGCGGAATTTCCCACCCTCCAGGGCCGCGATTGTGGGGGGCAGCGCAATGCCATTACGCAGTACAAAGTGCAATGGCGACAAGCAGGGTGCGGCCCTGGGGGTTTTGGGCCCCCGGAGTGGAGGGGTGGAAAAAGTCTGCACCATCCTTTTCCAGTTTTAAAAAAAGCCACCAAAATGGCAGTGCGCACAAAAGCCCCCGTCAGCGGCATTGTGGCGAGTCAGTTCTGGAACGATCGTTGGGGAACCCGAAAAAAAAAGTCCCCCCAGGACGGGAGGGGGACGGAACGATGCGGACACGGGTTTTCTCTCCGTCAAACCCCAAAGGCCCGAAAGTTTCCCAAAATTTTATGGTCTTTTTTTAGGGGAGTGGTTCGGGGTCCAGCTAGGCAAGGTGGCGCATAGTCTCAGGGTGCTATCTAGGGAAGTCAGGGCTGTGTTGAAGCTGTGCCGGAGGCAGCGGAGGAGGAGGAGGGGGAGGGGGAGCGGTATTCCTAGCACCGCGTGACCGACGTCCCTGCCTTTGGGAAAGAGGTTGGCTGGGAAATTTTAGGCGGGGAGGAAAATGAGGAAGATCGTTTGCTGTGCCCCCCCGACCCGAGGCTTGGGGAATCAAGGTTCATTCCACATGGTGTTGGTGCTCCCTTTTCCCCCAAAATGATCCGCATTAAGGCCATCAAATGAACAACAGTTTCGGGTGGCCACCCCTCCTGGATCCCGAACAAAACAAAACTCAGCATTTCCTTCCCCCACCAAAAAGAGAGTAAAATGCAGGAAATGGGAGACCTTGCTGATTTATCAACTGGAGGACATTGTTGCGTTTTCATTCCCCAATGTCACGTGGAACAAAAAAGCGGGACAGAAGTAGAGTGCCAAGTGGGTAGCGGCAGCAGCAGGCAAGGTGGGGGAACCTAATGGGTGACCCCGGCATTTTATTTACCACCTCACCAACGATGCAATGAGGGCACACATCCAAAACACAGAGCCGTTAAGATCATGGTGCACGATATTGGTTCAAAAACCGATGTTTTTGGTGTGTTCGGACCCCAATGACTTCTGGGTATCAAAAAGGACGAATGGCCCCGCTGTCGCCAAGCCATAGAGTGTTGTTGCCCCCCGCAGCCCGGGGTTATTGGCGGCCTTCGCACGCTGGAGGAGAATTACAGAAAAAAGCATCCAGCTTTCCCCAGTTATTTTGGATCGTTTGACTTTCATCAAGATGAAAAAAGGCAGGATTTGATGTGGTTTTGGCCCAATTGCTGAGGTCACCCATTGTTGCCCGGTTTTTCACAATCCTCTTCGAACAGACATGGTCCTCTTGTCAACGTTTTTTTAAAATGATCATTTCTTACTGCATTTTTATTCTCTTTTATTCATTTTGCTGGTTTTGCTGTGAGGAGACTGTAAAAGACAGCAAGGTTTCATGACAACACCGTATTCCATTTACTCACTTTATCATTAGAAGTTTTCGCATTGTCAATGGTTTTGAGGTCATGTGCTGTGAGATACAGCTATATATGGTCCTTGGAACAGAAATGTGGCTTTTAAGTGGCATTTCTCCCTCACAAATTTTTAATAGTGGCTGAGAAGTCATATTTATAATTTTTAGGGATCATGTACTGGGGAGATACAGCAATAATCATGGTCCTTTGGAACAGAATGTGGCTTTTAAGTGGCATTTCTCCCTCACAATTTTTAATAGTGGCTGAGAAGTCATATTTATAATTTTTTGGGGTCATGTAGCTGTGAGATACAGCAATAATCATGGTCCTTTGGAACAGAAATGTGGCTTCTAAGTGGAATTTCTCCCTCACAATTTTTAACAGTGGCTGAGAAGTCATTTTTATAATTTTTTGGGTCATGCTGCTTTGAAATGCAGCAATACTACAGGTCCTATTATAAAAAAAAATGTTGTTTCTAACAGACATTTGTTCTTCACAAATGTCCAAAGTGGCTCAAGGGTCATGCTTTGAATTTTTGGGGGCATTTTGCTTTGAAATGCAGCTATACTACAGGTCCTATTATAAAAAAATGTTGTTTCTAACAGACATTTGTTCTTCACAATTGTCCAAAGTGGCTCAAGGGTCATGCTTTGAATTTTTGGGGGCATTTTGCTTTGAAATGCAGCTATACTACAGTTCCTATTATAAAAAAATGTTGTTTCTAACAGACATTTGTTCTTCACAATTGTCAAGAGTGGCTCAAGGGTGATGGTGCTGTCAGAAACAGGAATAGGTAGGACACTGTTAATGGACACATATTGCAAAATGACTTGTTTTTGCAAGATCTTTAACATAGCTATCAATCCCTGTATTGAGACAACCCATTTAATACAATTAAAAAAGAGAAACAAAGACATGGTGGGATTCCCTCCTATTTTAAAAATGTGTTTTTTTAGAAATTAAACTACTAAAAAACTTGCATGTACAAAATAGCTGTAAAAAATTCCTCTGAATTGTACAAGGGAGGTACAGGAAAACTTGACCAGATGTAGGTTATTCAGAGACATGGATTATGTAGCACGGACAGAGAACAAAGTACAGAGACAATTTCCTCCAGCACGTTGAGTAAAATGAGAAAAAGAATGCCAAGAAAAAGGGCACCAGTATTTCCATGTGAAGCTCAATTGGTCCGCACTCATACAGAGGGGCAAGCGCTACTCAGGACAGGGACAGTATATGTCCAGTGAAAGTAAAATGGTGGTTGAAAGACTCCTATTTCCGTCACTTTTTAATCTGTGGGTTCAGACAGGTTTTAATGGTCATTCTGCGGTAAAGGACGTATAGTTAATGTCCAGTTAAACTAAAATGGTGGTTGAAAGACTCCTTTTCCCCGGCACTTTTTAAATCTGTGGGTCAGACAGGTTTAATGGTCATTCTAGGTACAGGACAGTATAGTCAATGTCCAGTTTCAACTAAAATGGTGGTTGAAAGACTCCTTTTTCGGCACTTTTTAATTGGGGTCATGCAGGTTTGGGGCTCATGCTGTGGCCAAGGGACAGGTATAGTCAATATCCAGTGAAAAACTAAAATGGTGGTTGGAAAGAATCCTTTTTCCGGCACTTTTTAAATGTGGGGGTCATGCAGGTTTGGGGCTCATGCTTTTGGCCCAGGACAGGTATAGTAAATTTGTCCAGTGAAACTAAAATGGTGGTTGAAAGACTCCTTTTCCCGGCACTTTTGAAACTGGGGGTCATGCAGGTTTGGGGCTCATGCTATGGCTCAGGACATGTTAGTCAATGTCCAGTTCAACTAAAATGGTGCTTGAAAGACTCCTTTTTCCGGCCTTTTTTTAAATTTCTGGGGGTCATGCAGGTTTGGGGCTCATGCTGCGTTCCAGGACAGGGATATTCAATGTCCAGTTCAAGAAAGATGATGGTTCAAATCATATGCCTTCTGGCACTTTTTATTTTTGTGGGTGATGCAGGTTTAAGGGTCATGCTGGGGTACAAGACGGGGATATGAATGGTGTGTGATTTTTTTTCTGTGGCTTTTATAACCTAAGTGTGTTGCCTAAGATGTAGCACGTATCCATTTGACTGTTGTGGATGTTAATTCCAGCTTCTCCATCCCTGTTTGGGTGTAAGAAGGAAGGTGTTGTTGCTTCCATGACTTTAATGGTCATCGCTCATAATCGACCACTCACTATCGACTATCTTGTCGATGATGGTCAACTATCGACCATCGACCGATGTCGATGGTCAACGTAATCACTCAACACTAGAAATAACGTGTCACTTTTTGACAGCTGCACAGTATGCATCAGGGAATACATTGTAATATCATGTAATTTTACCATATTTGCGGGGCGTGCTTTGGGCACATTGCAGCGCAATTACACCCCAAAGAATGCCCTGCAAGTACATCGTGTGAACATACCCTTTCAAGTAGCACTGCAGCATAGAACAAATCTCATTTACCTATGTCTGATTCATTATTCTACTGAATCATTTAGAAAATGCTCATTTAGTTTAAAATGGCAGGCTGTAGATTAAAAATTAATTGCAAGTGCTAAAAAGTCAGGCTATGCACTGCACAGCTTGGAAGAATGATTTTTACTATACAAATAAAGGAATAATAAGAACGCAATCAATTTTAAACTCCTGACTTTTAATGTTCAAAGTGATCATTATTAGATTGGGGGTAAAAGTTCAGTTATAAAATGTATTTTACTTTCATTTCTCAACCCTATATTTTACATGATATTACTTATTATATTGCATTATATTATTTAACAAGGAACAGAGCAAAATGTCTCCACTTTCAAAATAATTATGTTGCCTAGTACACAACTCAGTGTTGAGAACCTTTCTCAGGAAAACATGTTCTCTGCAAGTGTTCTCAAGGTAAAAATCTGGTGGGACCATCCAAACGCAATATAATTGGAAGCAAAGGTGAGCTTAGAGTAAAAATCATCAGAATTTGAACGGCATGCATGAATTATTAATAAGTTGGGTCATTTTTAGCTTTGCAGCTGTCTTTCATTTAAGGTAGATGTGGGAGATGTAGGTAGCTAGATATATATTGAAATGCAAATTGAAGTAACATTTTAGTTTGACAAAATCTTTCAATAACCATGCAATTCATTAAATGCTAATATGGATATTCAGTTCCTGACAATTTTGACATAATCATGAGTTTCCGACTGTAGACGAATTTGTTTATGATACTAATATTTTCCACAAAGAATAAATGTTTGCTGATGCATTCTGGATGTTTAGAGTCCATCAAACTCAATCAAAAAATTATTTCAGCAATATTTTAATGTGTGCTTCTGTTCATTATCTGGATAAATATATACAAATTATTTTATTTTCTCAAAACCTAAAATGTGTACTGGGTGTGCTTTAATTTTTTTTTGTTTGATTGTTATTATCACAACTAGAGATGAACGAATCGATTCTAACGAACACACCAGCATTTTTTATTTTGGGATATTGCAATCTGTGGCCAAGAGTTAGTTTATCCACTTTTTCTGGGGAATTCTGTTTCAAATCCAGTGTGTGTGTATTTCTGCCCTACACACGCCTGAAATCCATCAAGTTCAGTTTGTACGGATAATGGAATCTGTGGCCAAGAGCTATTTATCCACTGTTTGTGGGAAATCCTGTGTCAAATCCAGTTTGTGTACTTCTGCCCTACATAAGCCTGAAATCCATCAAGTTCAGTCTATAGGGATACTACAATCTGTGGCCAAGAGTTACATTTTTAACTTTTTATGGTGAGCTCTGTGTGAAATTCAGTGCATGTATTTGTCATATACAGACATTTACATTAAACAGAGTTTGTTGTATTGTAAATTTTTGATCAAACAGTGTGTGAGACAGAGAAGTGGCAAGCCCTTCACTTGGCATTGGCAGTGGCACAAATGTTCCTGGAGCAGGCACAGGTCGCAGCACAGTAAGGGGACATCGCAGCAGGGGTGACTTAGCGAGGCCAGAGCTACCGGTGTCATCTAGCGGCCGTGTGTTGACCATCAAGCCCACGGTTCTTGAATAGTTGACTTGGTCATCCAGTTCCTCCCAGATGACATCTGACAATCCCAGCCAAGAATCAGTGGGTTCCTCAGACACAACCATTAGTTGGCATGGCGCGGGAGCTGGTCAGGGGCCCTCACCTGTCCTCAACCCACCTCTGTCCTGCTTGGTTCCCTCAGCCAGAGAACTACTATGTGGTCTGGGCTCTGCGCCACTATACAATGAGGACGAACTATTTGAGGACAGTGAGCAGCTACTGGGAAGCAAAGAGGTGGGCAGTCATCCGCTACTTCTTACAGTAGGCAGGCAAGTAGTGATGTGGAGAGTGGCATGGGAGGTTATGTTGCAAGCGGTCAGGCTCTGTAGGAGGACAGCAGTGACGGGCAAACACTAATCGATGATGATATAGCCGATTGCACTTGGGAGCCAGGGGAAGCAAGGGCTTCATCATCATCATCGGGAGAAGATGGTGGCAGCTTACACATCAGGCAGCGGCGCAGCCAGCAAGTCGGTAGTGTGGGCGGAAGTCAGCAGGGTGGCAGCGGAGCGAGGTCAGGAGTCAAATGGCCACAAGGTAGACCACCTGCTTCACAGGTCCCTTCCGGCCCAGAAAGTAGCAGCACAAGGGCTCACCGAGGCAGCGGCAATAGTAGTCAGTGAGGAGCGTTGGTGGTAAAATCACCTACTCCACGGTGTGGCGAACATGGCTATATGTAGAATCTGTGGGCAGAAAGTGAAGCACGACCAGGAACCTAATATTGGCACCACGGCCCTGCATTAACATATGCAGCATCACCATCCAGTAGCCTGTGAGAAACGTGTCTCATATGTGGTGATCCAGCCTGCCGCTGCAACGGCAGCAGCACTCAGTGGCACACATCCCATTTCAGTCAGTCAAAGCTCCACTATCTCTGACAAAGAGAGCTGACTGTCTTTCCAATCCTCTATTGGTACAGAGGCTCCTTCTCCTCACCATTCATGATGCCAGCAGTCATTCACTGAGCTGTATGTGTCTAGCCATCCTAAGGCGCAGAAGCTGACTGTGCTACTGTCCAAGTTGGTAGTACTGCAGTCCCTCCCTTTTCAAATGGTAGACTCTGCACTGTTCAAAGAACTGATGGCTTGTGCTGAGCCAAGGTGGAGGGTCCCAAGCCATCATTTCTTTTCGAAAAAAGCAGTATCAGTTCTGCACAAATATGTAGAAGAGAAGGTGGGCCAGTCCTTGAGCCTGTCGGTGTCTTCCAAATTGCACGGCAGCATGGATGTTTGGAGCTGTAACTATGGTCAGGGACCATGTAATTTACGGCCCACTGGGTGAATGTGCTTGCTGCCAAGCCACACCAGCAACTTGGACAGGAGGCGCCACTTGGACAGGAGGCGCCACATTCTCAAACTGCTGATCCTACACCAATGTCTGCCTCCTCCTCCTCTACCACCTCAGCCTCCAAAAGTCTTAGTGCTCCTCCAGAATACCACATGTGCAGGACACGGTGGTATCACACAGTTCTACACCTGGTTTGCCTGGGAGAACGAAGTCACACTTGGGAGGATATGCTCCGCGTCATGAAAGACAAAATCGATTTGTGGCTTTCTCCTGAAAATCGGAACCATAGTGACAGACAACGGAAAGAACATGGTGCCTGTGCTGTGCCGAGGAGAGCTTAGCCATGTGCCCTGCGTGGCGCACGTGTTCAATCTGGTTGTCAAAAGATTCCTCAAGTCTTCCACCCATCTGCAAGACATTCTAAAAATGGCCAGGAAACTTTGCATGCACTTCAGCCTTTCATACATGGCCAAGCACACCCTCTTTGAGCTGCAGCGGCAGAATGGCCTCCCCCAACATAGGCTGATATGCGATGTTTCCACCCATTCCAGCCTCCATATGTTGGACCAGCTCGTTGAACAGAGAAAGGCCATTAATGATATCTTGATGATCCAAGTGAACAGGAGTACTCCCCTGTGTAATTTGGATGTCAGCCAGTAGCAACTCATGTGTGAAAACTGCCAATTGCTAAGTCCCTTTGAGGAGGCCACATTATTTGTCAGTCGCCAGGACTACGGGATATACAACATCATTCCACTGCTTCCTGTCCTGGAACAGATGCTGCAAGATCTGTCTGGTCCAGACACTGGAGATGTGGTGACTACATCTCATGGCCACATGAGTCCGGTGGTGGCTGAACTGGAGAAGGAGGAGGAGGAGGACATTGGAGCACAAGCAATGTCTGGCAAAATGAGTGTTTTTTCTACCCAGGTGACAGGAGAGGAGGTGCAGGAGCAGCCGGAGGAGGTAGGGGGAGATGAGGAAGACGAGGCAGATGACCCAGACATACCGTGGAAGTATGCAGTGGAGATGGAGCAAGGGAGTCCCTCAGAGTCACTTGCGCAGATGGCCCACTGCATGCTGATTTGCCTGGGTAGTGACAGCCGAATAGTCACCATCCAGCAGAGGGATGACTTCTGGTTCTCCACCCTATTGAACCCTTACTACCGGTCCAAAATGGGGGCCTTTTTTCACCTGTTGAGAGACATCCTATGTAGTCAGTTGGCCACTGCCTATCTGCACCATCGTCTAACCTCTAGCAGGTCTAACTGGTGGGTTCCTCAGTGCTCACCTACCACTGCCAAGGCTGTTGTAGGGCGTGGAGGGGTAGGAGCAGTACCAGCTCATCAGCAGCAAGCTGAGTCTGGAGTCATTTATGAGAAGCTTTCTTTACCTGCCTAGTGAGGAAGGTACTCACCAGCAGCAGTAGGAGCTGAAGCAGACCCTGAACCATTAGGTGGTAGCCTACTTAGACAGTTCCCTGCCATCCCACATTGAATATCCGCTGGACTACTGGCAGCCAAACTGGATTTGTGGCTGCAACTTGCCAAGTTTGCACTGGAGAAGCTGTCCTGCCCAGTCAGTAGTGTGGCATCAGAGCGGGTGTTCAGTGCGGCGAGGGCCATAATTACCCCAAAGAGAACTTGCTTGTCCACCCGAAATGTGGAGAGACTCACTTTTGTCAAGATTAATCAGGTATGGATCAGCCAGGATTTCCACACACCAAGGCCTGATGCATCAGATTAGATCAGCCATGCCACTTCACCCAAACTTTGACAAATGAGTCTGGATTCTTCTGCCTACCTGCCACAGCTACACATCTGCTGCCAGCTGCTCCTTCTACCACCCACCATCTTTACCAGGGACTGGTATTGCCACCCACCTCCACACTCTTCACTGGGCTATTATGTAGCCTTCTGATGTTGCTGCCACCTCACCACTCAGGTCTACTCATGCTGCTGCTGCTGTCCCCTCCACATTCTGTCATTGTGCCACTCTGTGGCCTACTCATGTTTCCACCACCTCCACAATCTGCCATTTGCCACTCTGTGGCCTACACATGTTGCCACCACCTCCACAATCTGTCATTTGACACTCTGTGTCCTACTCATGTTGCTGCCACCTCCACATTCTGTCATTGTAAAACTCTATGGCCTACTCATGCTACTGCCAACTGACCACTCTCTCACTCGACCACCCTGTGGTTTCCTATTGCTGTTTCCACCCTCCACCATCTATGACATTGTCACTATGTTTGGTTTTCCCCTTCTTTTAATCTGTCAGAAGGAATGGAAAGGACAAACACAACCAATTGTTTCTTTGGAGAAGCTGTAAGGCCATTATGATATGGTCCTTTGTTTGCATCAGGAATGTCTGCTGAGTGGATACAAAACACCAAAGACATGCAAATATTTCATTAACTTGTCATCTCTGTTTTGGATCAACTCCTGTTTCTTTTTGGCTTTGGCAAAATTGATGGATTATTTACCAATTGATAGCGGAGAAGCCATAAGGCCAGTATTACATGGTCCTTTGTTTGCATCAGGATGTCCTAATGATAGTTAGCCAAAAGCAGGAGTGGATACAAAACACAGAAGACTGCAAATTATTCCATTTTTTTTTTTTACAGGTTTTATAGGTAACTTGACAATTAATTGCTGAATGAACCAATTGAGTGGTGACCAGATATATCAGGTTTAGCGGTCAGTTATGCATGCTAATGAACTAAATGTGCGTACCGTATATACGTCGAGTATAAGCCAGTTTTCACACAAAAAAAGTGCTGAAAAACCCCAATCGCTTATACTCGAGTCACTTGACCGGCGCTCCGGGCATTGAGCGATTGCCTGAGTGCCACAGGGACGCTTCAGTTATATGCGGCTCCTCATGAGCGCATAAGGCTGAAGGGCGAGTACAGCTGACAGCGTCCCTGTGCGCTGCGATGCCCGGCGCTGTCAGCGATCTCTTCCCCTGAAGTGACCTCCCTCTGGAACGCACACAGTGAAGAAATACCCCTGCGAGCAGCGAGCAAACGCTCTGTAACTCCGCAATGGACTCCCTCCGGCGCGACGCAGACTCGCGACCGTCCGGAGTTTCCGCACATGCATGTGTGTGATCTACGCTGCGTGCGCGGATCTGATTGACATCACCACCCTGTGCCAGTAAGACCAAGGAAGCGCGTGGTAGGCGGAGCGGCGAGGGAGACGAGCGGCGAGAGGACGGACAGCGAGCGAGAACGGAAGCAGCGGGGAGCCCAGGTAAGTGAGTTTATTTTTGTTTAACAACCATCGCCTAATAGCCTGCCTAGAGACCTAACCTGCCTATCAAAACCACTGCCTACAGCCACTAAAGGACCTATACCTGCCTGATACCCTGCCTACAGCCTACCTATAGACCAAATACCTGCCGATACCCCTGCCTACTGCATACCTATAGGAACATATACCTGCCTATACCCTGCCACAGCCTACCTATACACTAGACTGACATAACCCTGCCCTACACAGCCTACATATAGGACATATACTCTTCCTATACCTGCCAACAGCCTACTTTATAGGACCTATACCTGCCTACATACCTATCTATAGACCGATACAGCCTATACCCTCGCCTACAGCCTACCTATACCTCCTAATACCCTGCCTACAGCCTTCCTATGGACCTATTACCTGCCTATAATCTGCCTAAGCCTACCTAGAGGACCTATATCTGCCTATAACCCTACCTAAGCCTACCTATAGCCTACCTAGAGATCCTATACCTGCCTATAACCTGCGCTATAGCCACCTAAGTGACTATATCTGCCTATAACCTGCTAAAATCATCACTATACCTACCTAGAGATCTATACCTGCCTATCAACCCATCCCTATAGCCTACCATAGAGAGACCTATACCTGCTAGAGCTTACTTGAGACCTATAGCCATGCGTAGGGGAACTATACCTGCCTAGTAGCCTGCCTTAGGTGGCCGTATCCTGCCAATAACCAGCCTATAGGGACCTATACCTCTACAAATGACCTATACCTGCCTAGGAGACCTATACCATCCTCTACCTGCCTAGTGTGATCTATACCATGCCTATACCTGCCTAGGGATTATACCTGCCTATAATGACCTATACCACCTAATAACCTGCTATGGGGACAATAGCCTGCCTATATCTGCCTATGGGGACATTAACACTGCTTAACCAGCCTATTCTGCCTATGGGTGACATAACTGCCTATATCTGTCTATGTAATTTTATAGGTATCTATTTTGCATGTTTAAAATTCACCAGTAGCTGCTGCATTTTATCACCCTAGGCTAAATAGTCGAGTCAAAAAGCCTTCCCCAGTTATTTGTGGCAAAAGTAGGTGCCACGGCTTATACTCGGGTCGGCTTATACTCGAGTATATACGGTACTTATTTTTGATCTTTTTGGGGGCAATTGGCATTTGTAAATGGGAAAAGGGCAGTGTATGTGTTTTTATTTTATTTTTTGTGTTTGTGTTTCACTTTTTTTCCTTTTTTTGTACGTTGTCACTTTTTTTTTACTAGTCCCCTTATGGGACTTGTATAAGTGATCATTAGATCCCTGTTACAATGGAAACCAGTACATAGTAGTGCTAGTATCCATAGTAACTGTCAATTACTATGCCCGGTCATGCCTACAGGCTTTGTTAGGCTTCTGGGATGCTAGAGAAGCCATTGGCAGCCGCAATTACATTGTGACACTCCCGATGGAGAACGAGGAAGCTCCCTCTCTCTTTCCCTCAGCCATATAAAAATGTTGATCTATGGTTTATTTTCCTGGACAGTTTAGCCTTAACTAATTAATTTGGAAATTTTGGACAATTTCCTTGATTGAGTCAATGCTTCACATGCTAGGATAAAAGAAAAAGATCAGTCTAGTTTTATTTATATTGATATGTAGATTTAACATGTAGACATACAATATATAAAGTTTTACTTTTATGCGGCTCTCATTTTCCCTAGACAGAAATCACACTTTTCTCGGGAGATTTTATTTTATCCCACACCTTCTACTTTGTTAGGCCATGCTTTACACAGAGGTGCAGAACCTTTACATATGTCTCGCTACAATATGTAACCTGGTTTCCATCAAAAGAAGCATCAAGTTTGCTACCTGCTGCTAAGAGTAACATTTCCCTTATATCCTCAGTGGCTGAGATGAAATGGGCTTCAGCTTTGGGTTCATAACATTCACTCATCCCACAATGTTCCACAGACAGGTCATGGCCATTTTCACTCTTTAAAATTTTGGAACTTGCCTTCTCATGATCATGTGTTTCATTGGTTATACATGAGCTTCATAGCCTGTAACAGGTATTTGACTAGTGGTGGCTATCTCAGTAACCTTACATCTCACTACCAAGTGGCACAGACCATGCATACTTGCAACAAAGACCTCTTCACAATCCACATGCAAGCTAATCATTCTAGGGCTGCAATAGACAATCACCACCTCTTTAGTGTAAGAGGGCACATTTACCTGTGCACACTTCTTACAAGTTGTGTCTAGTGGTAGCCTTTCTACAGTAAAATGTTTGGCTATCTTCTATAACTGACTCTAAGGGAGACTTCTTAGCTTCTCTTAGGATCACTCCTGCCTCTTGCACCCCAACTGATTCATCCAGTAGGGAGGGGTTAATAGCAGGTCCATTTACATGCTTAATACCAGTCTCTTTTTATACATTAGCAGAACAATTAGATTAATGGTCTTCTTTCTCCTTTTCATGCATCACCCTTACACTGCTCATATTAAGCAACTCATGCACCCCTTTGGGATTTATAGGTATAGAGGACACCTGGTTTCCACTAGCTTCCCCTTTATCTTCATCGGAAAGTGTAGTGGCAGCACAACTCTCCACGTTGCTATAAAACACAAGACCTACATCCTCTGTGATACTATTCAGATTGTCAAATATAGGGGAACACCTAAGTTGCTCTTTAATGCTTTGGCTGAAGTTTTTTTTTTACCAGCTGGTTCATATTCTGCATTCTCTTGAGCTAACTGCATGACACAGCTAACATTAATTTGCACGAGCTGTCTGACCAGGTCATGAATCACAAGCAAATTATTCCCAGTACATGAGGTAATATTAGGATCACCATGTAACAGTTGTGCATAATAATTTCATAGGTACCAATGGGCGACATGCATAATTTTTGGTGCCTATGCGCCATTTTTTTGCGCATGATAATAGCGTAGAAGGCGCTTGAAGCTATGAACCTGGTTTCCTGTGGGTCAGAGAGATCGCTCTTGTTGTGCAGCAAACAGTGCTTAACAGCGATAGTTCTCGTCCCGGAGTTTGGCAGTCAGTTGCTCAGATTGCTGCATAGCCTGCATCATGTGTTTTTTTTTTTTTTTTTGTAGCAGCAACCATCACTTTACTGGGCCTGTCTCTATCCTTTAAAACCGACCATTATTCAAAAAGTGCACAGTCACTTTTTCAGGCTTCTGGCCTTAGAAAGGACATTGTAGGAGCATCTCATATGCACTTTCACATGTACCTATTGTCACGAGTGGTCCCGCAGCCCCTCACCCGGGCTGCGGGCGCACTTGTGCTGCCGCCCGTCGGGTCCCGGCGGCGACTGCCGGTCCCACGGGTCGGGTCCCGTCTTCCTGGCCGGCCGGTATGCGCATGCCCGCGCCTGCTCTCGGGGATTTAAAGGGCCAGTACGCCCATTATTGGTAAAGGCTGGCAGGTGACCCTATTTAACCTCCTTCCTTCCGGGTCACCTTTGCCGGATCTTTAGTGCCGTACTGCCTTTAGAGAAAGCGTCTTCTGCCTCATAGCCTGTCTTCCGTGTACCGAACCTTTACGCTCCTGTTTCTCGACCACAAACCTTTGCCGCCTGTCCTGACCTCCTGCCTGTCCCCGACTTCGCCTACGTCTCACGATTTTGTCCCACGCACTGCCACCGCAAGCAAGTCACGCCAGTGGGACGACCTGGGAGTTCTCCGCTGCAGCAAGTCCATCCCGCTTTGCGCGGGCTCTGGTGAAAACCGGGTTCTACTTAGATTCCGCCCCCTGGTACGGCAAACCCCATCGCTTGGGTGGTCCGTGGATCCACTCCCAAAAATCCGCTACATAAGATCCGGCCAGGGGATCCCCCCAAAGGGTTCCTTTGCCCGTTAAACCCGGATCTCAGGCGATAGGGCTCACAGTCACAACAACTTGCGCAACTCCCACACTAAAACCAGTTGTCCGCCATGCGCAGCACCCTGGCTAACCAACAGCCCCCGGTCCTCCCCCTGGGCGACGCCTCCCGCCAGTACCGGGACTTCTGCCGCGGTTACCACACCCGACAAGTTTGGGGGGGCTCCAAAAATGTGCGGGGTTTTTTTACCCAGTGCTCTAGAATTTGATTTTAATGGCTGGTCAATTCCCCACTGAACTTTCAAAGTGGCATTCGGGGTCATTAGTCGGAAGGCTTTTCTTGGGCCACCCCTCTCTGGGGATCGGGGCGATCCGGTGACGACGGACCTACAGGCTTTCCCTCAGATTTTCCCAGTGTCTTTGAAGGCCGGCCCGGGCATCCTCTCAAGCCGCTTACTAAATCTTTCCCCAGGGGTGACCTTCCCCGGTCGGGACTATGCATTCGTTTTCGGAAACCCCTGGCGTCAGACGACCTGGAACGCGCCGCCTATTGCCACTTTCAAAAGGGCTTGTCTGACAGAGTTAAGGCGCCTAGGGGCTGAGAGATCCCGCCCCCTAAGCGAACGATCCCCTAGCCCTCGGATCGATTTTCGCTTCCCCGACCCGGAAAGGAACACGAAGAACGTGATTTTGCCCGACCACGCCTTTTTTCCCCTTGCCTGGCTCTGGTTTTCCCCAAAGCCCAAACAGCTGCAACTTGCCCCCCAACCAGTGAAGAACCCATGCATGTGGAGGGCACATCGTCCAAACAGGAGCTTTTCCCCCCGGGGCAGAGAAATTGTCCTTTTACTGGGGCCCCCGGATCATTTTGAAATGGTTCCCGCTTCGCCCACTGGGGGCAGGGAAAGCCCGCACCTAGGTTATGTCGGAAGGCCCCTAGGTGTAAAAACATTTCCCTTTCCCACCCTTATATGGGGGTTTGAGGCTCGCTGGTTCCGGACCGTTTTTCTTTTTGTGCCTTTTTTTGGATTTTCCGGGAAACTTATTCACCCCCTGGTGTCCAGTATCCCCTTCGGTGACCCCGTCGGGGAAAACCCTTGGTGAAACCTCCCTGAGTGGTGAGCCCTTATGGGGCCCTTTTTAAAAGTGACAAACCCTTGCCCTCCGCGGGGGGCCCTTTAAACAGGAGGAGTCACCTTTTACGTCCTCCCTGGGTCGTCCCACGATCCTTTGGGGTTTTCCCCGTGGCACAGCTCCATCCCCCCACCCTCGACTGGAAAACGGGGGGTTCTGCACGGGGTTTTCCGACTCCCAAGGGTCGCTGTTTTCTTTTCCGGGCGGCCCAGCCCGGGGGCCTTTCCAACCTCATCGTCTTATAGGTTCCTGCCAGGTTTCCCGCGAATCCCCGGGACTTGCGGACATTTTTTCGGAGAAAAAGGCCAATCCCTTCCTCTTCTCGCCCCTATGATGTCCTTTGACCCCCCCTTCCGGGGACCAGCCCTCCTGGGGTAGGTTTACCTTTTGCCCTAGCCCCAGAGACTCAGGCCATTCGGCCCAAATCGTGAGAACCGCAAAAGGGTTTTTTAACGCAAGTCCCCACACCCCCCGGAATGGTTTTTTCTTTGTACAAAAGAAGGAGGTTCTCTCCGTCCGGCATGACTACCAGGGCCTGAACCAATTAAACCGTGAAAAAAACCGGGTATCCTTTGCCACTAATTCAGAAACTCTTTGACCGTTACAGGAGCAAGGTTTTTGGACCTGGTGGGGCATATAACCCTTTCAGGACCCAGGGGGGAGATGAGTGGAAGAGGGTTTAATCCCCAACGGTCCTTTTGAGTATTAAAAATGCTTTCGGTTGTGCAATGCCCCGGGTTTTTCAGGGTTCGTAAAGAATCTTCAGGGACCTGCTCTACAGTTGTCTTCGTTTCCCCTGGAGACATTTTGGTTTTTTCCCCCCCTGATCCGGACTCATCTATCACGGGTGGCCTGTCCTGCAAGGCCATCGCAGAAACCCGCCTGTACGCCAAATTAGAGAAATGCGTGTTCCATCAACCCAGTCTCCTTTTCTGGGTTAAATCGTCTCCGACCGAGGCCTGCAAATGGACCCCATAAGCTGTTGCCTCCTGCAATGGCCACGACCTGTTGGACCCCGAGCCATAAAACGTTTTTTGGGCTTTGCCAATTACTACAGCATTTATACCCACTTCTCACACTGGGCCCCTTTTGGGGTCTACCGGAAGAAGGCTAACCCAATGTTGGCCCCACGCCGAAAGGCCTTCCGGATTTAAAAGCACCTTTGTTTCCCCGGCACCTTTTTGTCACCCCGGACCCTGAGAACCCTTTCCCCTCTCGGAGGTGGATGCCTCTTCATGGGGGCCGGAGCGTCCTTACTAAAAAGGGTTTCCCCAGGGGAACCATCACCGGGGTTCTTCTCCAAGCCCTTCTCGGGCGAGAGGAACAATGCTATTGGGGCCGAAATTACTCGCTATCAAGATGGCCCTGGAGGGGTGGGGGATCTCCTGGGGGGAGCTCGTCACCTTTTGAGGTATATACGGATCCAAAAACCCCAGAAAATTTTCCCGGGCCCCCGCGCCCCAATTCTCGGGAAGCAAGGGGGTCCTTTTTTTTTAAGATTTAACCTTTCCCGGGTCCATTTTCGCCCGCCGAAAAAGGGAATATCAGGGGGATGCCCCCCCTCTCGGCCCTCTACATCAATGGAGAGGAGCCCCAGCCCCAACACATTTACCTCGGGAAAGCCCGATTCCAAACGCCCTGTCCTCCTTGGCAATACCCCTGGGGAAACCCACGTTCGGGGGGTGGGAGGGGAAAAACTGAATTGGGGGGCATTGCTCTTTGAAGGCGGACACCTGGGGGCCCCCAAGATCGTTCCAAATTTATCTCTCGGTTTTTACTGGGGCAAGGGCGGCTAAAGATATTTAAGGGGCTTTTTGGATGCCGTGTACTTGTGCCCGGGAAAAAGGACCCCCGCCCGTCCTTTCGGGCGCGCGGGGCCCCTGCCTACCCCCGTACTCCGGTCCCCATGTTCATGGATTTCTCACCGACCTTCCCTCCCCTTCGGTAAACCGTGATTGGGGCAAATTACGGATAGGTTTCAAAGATGTGCACTTCGTCCCACGCCCGGGTTACCTTCCCCACCACGTCTTGCCTCCCCTTTTTTTTACCGTGTTCCCCCTGCACGGTCGCCCCCGCACAAGTTTTGATCTGGGGTGATTTTGTGTCCAATTTGGCGCGCCTCTGCCCCCGATTTCAGGGGAAGTTGACTTCCTGCCTTTACCATCCGCAATCTAAGGCCCCAGGTAGAGGGGTCAATAGATTCGGGCAGTACTACGTCTTTTGTTTCTGCCGCCCAGGATGATTGGGAACCTCCTCCCTGGGCCGAAATTTTTATACAACTCTTGGACTCAGGGGTTCAGGCCGTCTCCCTTTTTATTTTTTTATGGCCGGCATCTCCGCCCTCCCCCCTCCCTCTGCTCTCCTCCGAGTTTCCCCCTTAGTGCCCTTGGTCCACGACTTATCTGGATTTGGGAAACCTCTCAGTCCCCGCGCGGCGCTGCCCGTATAAGGCCAGGGGACAGAAAAAGGGGAACCGGGTCCAACCTTGTCTCCGGGAGACAAGGTCTGGCTGTCCACCAATATTTCAGGTTAAAAATCCCCAGTAAAATGGGTCCGCGCTTCCTTGGGCCCTTTGAAATCCCAGGCCGTAAATTTAAACCAGTACGTTTTTAAACCCGACTCCCACCACCATGCGGATCCCAAATTCTTTTCATGTTTCCCTCCTGAACCCGTCGTGTTGAACCGCTTCTCCAGAAAAGTTCCCCCCCCCTCTCCGAGGCTGTAGCCCAACTATTTGGGTCAAAGAGATCTTGGATGAAGTCGGTTGGGTAAAACGGGAATTCGGGTTTATTGGGGGGGGATTCGGTCCCCCGGGGGGAGATCATGGGGGCCTGAGAAAAAATCCGGACCGCGGGGCTGTTTGAGGGTTTCCCGAAAGGGAGGAGGCCTGGGGGGGGGGGGGGGGTACTGCACAGTGATCCCACAGCCCTCGCCCGGGGCTGCGGGCACATCGTGCCCGCCGCCCCCTCGGGTCCCGCGGGCGCCGGGCCCAGGGGGGGCCCCGGCTCCCCTTACCTGACTGGCTCCCCGCTCCTACCATCCTCCGGCCGGCCGGTATGTGCGCCCAGCCTTATGCGCGGTGCCCCGGGTCCGGGGATTTTTTAAAGGGCCCTACGCCCATTATTTTGGAAAGGTGGCGTGACCCTATTAACCTCCTTCCTTTCGGGTCACCTTTGCCGGATCTTTAGTGCCGTTGCCCGTTTGAGAAAGCATCTTTTGCCTCATGCCCGTCTTCCGGTACCGAACCTTTTACGCTCCCGTTTCTCGACCACGAAACCTTTGCCGCCCGGCATCTCATAGCAAGTTGCTTCAAGTCTCCCCCTAAACACCACTCAGTGGCGAGGAATTTGACACCCAAATCACTCTGCCACAGACCGAAGAGAAATATTTCCTAGGACTTTAATCTTCTCTAACTACTGAAAATAATCATTTTACAAAATAATGGCTGCTACCATAAAAGAAAAAGACAGCAAATTTGCATTATTATATGCTTTTATTATATTAACTCGTAAACAATAATTTCAAAGCGAAAAGTAAAGAATAAGAATGTAACACATATTTAATTAATTAGTTTAGTCACAATACAATTCTGAAAGAAAAATAAGGTATACAAACTATTCTGGAGATGGAAATCCAGGGATTTAATTAAATTTAAATATTTAGTGTTGAGAACGAATTCATCCTCTTGTATGGTGCAACTGGCATCTGACACATGTGGGTTTTTCACCAGCTTTAGTTATTTTAAAAAGAAACCCCGTACATAGTTTTTTTCCCCCGGGTGAGGACAGAACAAGGGGGTCGACCCCGCTGTTTCCAGCGCTGTGTCCCTTATTTGTAAAATGCTGTGTTTTTGTGTATTTAATGCTCAAAACTCATTTTCAGACAGAAGGTCATTCAAAGGTCCTTCATTCGTTTTTTTTTAAGCTAGCCAAACGGAGGCTACCCCGCCCACCTCAAATGATAAAACCATTACTTTTAATAGGTAAAAACATGTGAAAAACTGTCTGGGCGGAGTAGGGCCCTTGGGGGGGGAGCTAACACCTGCTCATGAAAACGTTATAGGAGTAAAAGTTTAAAAAAGCTGCATCTTACAGAATAAGGGACACAGGTGGGGGAAAGGTCTGCCTAGCTTGTGCTGCCCCAGCAAGGGGGGCACAACCTTTGTGACCGGTTTCCCTTAAAGCTGTTAAAAAAATGAGGTGCCACACACAGTTTCTGAAACTCACAATAAAAAACCCCTTAAACACATTAAGTGATATTTGCTTTGATAATAAGTATTTATAACTTCCCAACCTTCCAAGTAGCCATAAAACGCATCATATTTTTTCAAAAAACCATTTTTCCAAATATTAAATGTAGTACTGGAACTATGTTACATAAGTATGATATTAAAATAATCATGAGGGAGAGGAGAATAAGACAAAGACAATTTGTACAATTATTATAGGTTAAAACAGAACCTATGGAGCACACAGTAGTGAGTATAGGAATATAGCTTGATATCTTGTTTTAATGAAGAGTCAATCTGGTACCGAAACTAACCAAATTTTTAATAGTATTTCCCACTAACAAGTAGATACAGTGTGAGAGCTTGTTTTTTGCAGATAGAGTTGGTAGTTTTTAAAACTTAAAACTAGAAAACCAATTTAAGAATGATATGCAAGTTTTTTGATAACTAATCTATTGCCATTATATATTGTGAGGAGATGAAGCAACCAAAAATTGGAAAATCTGAAGTTGACAAACAATAAACCAGACCCACATATGTGTTATTATACTTAATCATATACTTCCACCAAAAGATACATCCTAGTTTATATTTAGTACTGTGATGTTACGTGATCTTAGAGAAGAAATCTTTTCTATTATAACAACCTTTCAGTGAAACGTTTAGGACAATAATTTAAATGCAAACTTAACCAGACATAGCGCTCAAATAGTTGAACAGATACGTCACACTTGGACAAATTGTCCTTTAGGAATACCTTTAAAGGTGAGTGAAAGCTAGATTTATGTAAGACATTATTCCGATCTACTTCTTTACAGTACAAGAAATGTAAGATAGTATGTAATAATAAATAATAAAAAATAATCTTTATAATTTATATATCGCCAACATATTCCACAGCACTATTACAAATTCAAGGAAAACCAAACAGACATTACACATTAAAATACTATAACAAATGAACAACAATGAGTGAGGGCCACTTGCTCGAGAGAGCATAACAATCTGTATTAGGGTGATATTGGTGAAACATACGGAAAGTGAAGTGCCAAGTTTACAATGGTCGCGTCCATGTTTCATAAATAGGGGGAGGATTACATGAAACATTTATGAACCTGCCACACAGACTTACATCTATTATACAGAAAATGCCTGAGAGTGCCCTATAGAAGGAGAGACAAATTGAGTGTGAATAGCAGTTTTAGGGATCTTGTGGCCAGGTACCAGAAGAATTTATATTCAGGGCCCTCCTAAAACTGAGAGGAATTAGTGCGTAATGTGCCCTATATCGCCCTGGCGGTATCATATTATTCCAGAGAATTGTGTGCTAGCACATGAGAAAACATTTAGGCGGTGCATGTGAGTTCGGATATGTATATAGTGTACACCTGATATCATCATCAAGCGTAGAATGGAGCGGGTCGGATGTACACATAGACGAGGAGTGTTATGTAGTGTGGGGCGAAGCTTAGATATGGAAGGGGGAGCTTTAATATGGGGTGAGAGAGATGATTTTATACTTGAAAATCCAGACACTAGGATGTTCAACCCGTCATAGCAGTTACTGACACCGGTAAGAGTGGCGTCATAAAGAAAAGCTGCCTGGAGAGAAAAATGTAGCCAGGCTGTTGCAATCAGGACAGATAGTATGAGAGGTGATCAGTTGGGCAGAGAGAGGAGGAGACCGTAAAAGCACGGAGTTGCATTAGGTTACAAGACTTAGAAAGAATAAGAAGCAAAAATGAGATAATTTAGTTGTTTCCAACAGTAGAAACGACTGATTTGGTGAGTATATTTCTTGAGGGTGCAGATGACATGATCGGCAAAGGAATTGGATATATGGGTGAAGACCGATTCAGAATCTAATATACCCCCAAGACATGCGGCCCGCTGCCTATGAGAAATGGTGGTTAGCCACATACAGAAACAGAAATATAGGAGGGGATGGTTATGAGAGAAGGCGGAAAAGACAAGAAATCAGTCATTATTGAGTATATATTTTCCAAGATGGAGGAGATGACATGATTCCAGAGACTAGCGGACAGACAGTCGACGGTGTTTTGTAGCAATCGGAGGTGATTGTCCACGGGAGAGGAGGTGTAAAATTGGTTCCATCCACGAATAGATAAGGTACAGGAAGAGCCAAAACGTACTGATGGTTTATCCAAAGGCTGAATACACATTAAAAAGGAGAGGGACCTATAACGACTTTCCCTGCGGAACCCTTCCAACAGCAAGAGGAATAGGATGTCGAACCCGAAAATGAGATCCAACTGTGAATGAGCGGTCAGAGAGTAGGACGAGAACCCAAGCTAGTAGCGGTTCCTTGAATGGCCAATGGGGTGCTGGCTCAAGCGTAGTAGAGCATTAATGATGTTCAACAGTGTCAACATGCTGCAGAGAGAACCCAAGAGAAGCAGTAATGAGTAGTAACCCTGTAATTTTGCTTGATCAGATATCATTATAGACTTTAAAACTAAGAGGCAGTTTCCTCCTCCCCGAGTGAGTGTAGGTGCGAAACCCTGAATTGCATAGGGTCAAGAAGAGAGATAATGGAGATATAGCGTATTAGGCGATGAGTAGACCAAGCTTCCAAGTTTAAGAGGATGCAGTGCATTAAGAGACTGGTCTTAGTTTGCAGCACAGGATGGGTCCATAGAGGGCTTTTTTAGTAAAGGGGTAATGATGGCGTGTTTTGAAGGAAGAGGAACGTATCTCCCCAGTGGGAGAGATGAGAGGTACAGATAGCAGTGAAGGTGAGAGAGGACAGCTGGAAATAGACAGACTGTAGATGGTGGGATGGAAATGGTGTCAGTAGAGCATGTTGTGGGGGGCCGCTCAACAGGAGAAGCCTGGACACATCTTCCTACTGTCCGTCGGGTCACAGGGCTGGATATATTATGTGTGCAGCCTTGCGGGGATGGACAGGATGGGTATTATTTGGGGATTTAGTGATGTGATTGTTTTGCCTGATATTATACAAATTTCGTCTTTGAAGTGAGTGGCCAGGTCTTCAACAAAGAGGACAGTGACCGGAGCGCTGAGCTATAGGCCTTAGGAGGGAGTTGAGAAGGTTGTCAAAGAGGGCGTTTTTTTTGGGTTAGTTTATGTAGTAGTTAGGAGATGATGGAGGAGAAATATTTTTTGTTTGGCGCAGTGAAGGGCATTGTGTATAAGTCCAGATCATGAATTTGTATTGGAGAAAGTCTGCAGGTAGCTTTGACTTTCTCCACACCCTCATCAAGCCAAGGAACACGCTGGAGAAAACAGACTGAGGTGTGTGCCAAGGCTGCGGGGCGTCAGACTCTGGATGGTGCGGTGTGTTAGTGTGGGCCAACATGTCCAGGTGTATGGAGGCTATTTTCATTGTCAAGACGTTAAGAACCCCAGCCTGGTCAGAGACAGTAGAGGAGGAGATTGGGGGCAGTAGAGTGACCTGTTTGTTTGTCTGTGATCCTTATTATTAGATTGTGCGGATATGTATCGGAATGTGTGATGTAAAAAAAATCAGGGTGTCCAAAGAAGGCTGAGAATTAGGATTGATAAAGAAGAGAAAAGGGTTGTGGGTCAGAGAAGCATTAGGAGAATTAGTGAAGGTTATATAAATTGAGGAAAATGACAGAAGATCCAGATCCAGGAGAGTTCGCCATCCTTTGTGGGATTGGGGGATTCAGTAAACTAACTGCGACGAGAGGGCCAAGAGAGGAGGTTAATGTAAAGGAATCTGTGATCAAGAAGGAGACATGGGATCAACAAATGGAATGTATGTGAAATCCCCCATGATTAAGATAGAGTTATATTTCAATAAATGAGGAAGTGTGGTAGCCAAGCGGGCAAAAATAGTCCCAGAACTTTGCGTGGAACCTGTGGGCTGTAGACAACCTGCGACACTGAGGGAAATTGGCCGAAATAGTCTGATGGTGAGGGACGCTCAAAGGAGGTGAACGTGGGGAGGGTGCCGGGGGAATGACCAGGTAAGTGCAAGTGTGGAGAAAGGAGTTATTGCGCAACACCTCTCCACCCGGCCTGATCCTCAGGTCTGGGGGTGTGGGTGAAGTGTACCCACCATAGGTGAGAGCGGCAAGGGAAGCGGTTCAGATTGCCCAGTAGCCATGTTTCGGTTAGGGCTAGCAGGTTGTAGGGAGTTGAGAGAAAAAGGGTCATGAACAGGCAGAGAGTTTGTTGCAGACGGATCGGGCGTTTCTCCATAGAGCACACTAAAAGGGTCAGAACAAGACGATAACAGAGGCGAATATGCACAAGCAAGGTTAGCAGGTTTCTTCTATTGGAGGAAGATGAAGAGGTGGGTTTAGCATTGAAAGGAAGGGAGGGCCCGGGTTAGGAAGATGTCCACTGCAGCAAGAAAGCAGATAATGAACAGAGGGATCAGCATATGGGTTCAGTGATGAAGTAAGAGTGGCGTTTGTGCAGTGAATATGTGAGCTGGAGCTTTTGGGTGGGTTGGAAGAGGGAAAATAGCGTGTGGTGATGAGTACAATTAGGTTGAGGGAATAAGAAGAGTTAGATTATGTTGGATAAAAAATAGTGCTGATGGCAAGATAGAGAGGTTTTAAGATAGGAGGCAGATGGCTGCAAGGTAGATAGTAGTAGCTAGTATGTAACCTTCTTTCTTATCCTCTACATCCAAGTACTGAATGACAGTATCACTTTTAGCGATGGAGAATTGGATTAAGGGCTGTTGTGCATTTTAGCACTAGTAAAATTCCATAAAAGATTCTTCTGTGCCGTCCCACAGCAAGATACTAGAGATGGCGAATTCTCCTAGAAACAATTGGTTCGCCGACTTCCTGCCAAATTTTTCTGGGCAAAAACAGTTTCATTTTCGATTAATCTATGAGATGAATCACGTTAAAAAACTGCAATATTCTAGCTGGATAAGCCCTGTAGGGTGCTGTAGAACATTGTGCCATGCTTAAATATGCAAGAGGAGCTTGTTTAGGTCTTCATTCAATGCTGTGTTTTTTAAAGTAAGAGACATGCACATGACTGCCGCCGCTATTAGAAAAAAATCGCTTCACCTCTAAAATTCCCTGGGCACATACTGGGGCAAATTAAATACTGAAACTTACCAAAAAATGATAGTGGGGAACGCCAAGCCAGACAAAGGTACAACAGCGCCAGCTGGAAAGAAAAAGAGCTGTGGCTAAGAATCCTACGATAGCTCAAGAACACAAAATAGGGTTTACCCGTGGAGCCTGTGCCGCCACAGATCGTCAGCAACAGTAAGGGGACTCACCCAGCAGGAGTCATTCCTGCGAGGCCACAGCATCCGTAGTCATCTAGCCCCACCAAGTTTTGACACACTACACTAGTCCATCACACTTTCCACCCAGATGACATCTATCTGACAACCCCAGTCCCAAGATGTCCGGTGAGTTAGTCACACACAACCCCTACTTGGCAATGGCCCTGTAAGCAGGTGAGGGGGCTTTTCCACCATTCCCTCAACCCACCTCTGTCCAGTGTCTGATTATTCCCACAGCCAGAGAACACTAAGAGCTGTGAGCCTTTTTTGCGCCACTAAAACCAGAGAGACAAAATATATTGAGTGAAGAGGCTCAGCAAAGAGTATGGTGTTGAAGACAACTTGTCGCTACATTCTTGCAGAAACCCAGGCCAAATAGTGATGAGGAAGAGTTGCAATTTGGGGTTATTGTGAGTGGTATAGGCACTGTACATCGAACCGATGAGGTGGCGTGGCTGTGACCGGCAACACTAATCCGAAGTAGCCGAAAGCACTTGGGTGAAGCTAGCAAGGTCTGGTGACAAATGAAATCTGATGCCCTAGTTAAACAAAGTCATAACATTGCCCCCCAAATGGAAAATTCGTCGGCCCAATCCATGTCCTCCTATTGTGCCTCCCTATTCCTTCTCCCTGGGTATGAAGTAGCGCCAAAAAACTCAGACACCTACCCACGACTACCCAATTGTCCCTCGGCCCTGGAAGCATTACGTATTCTCTTCTACATAATTTTAGGAGACAGAGGAAAGAAGAGGATTATAGGAACGAACAGCCCATCTAGGATCATGGACAGGTAAGATTTAATGTCTCTGGGCCGGATATGTCCAAAGAGGGTGTCATCAGCCCACACTGGTGGTTTTAAAAAGGCCATGTTAATGCTATGGATCAGACCCAGACCAACAGTGTACATACGTGTTCATACATAATCATTGAGTAGAAGAGAACCAGCAGCTTTGCGTGTCCAGGCATATAGCACAAGCCCGTAAGGTCGTTATTGGTGGTCGGTATACAGCAGTTGTGTCAGCAGTGGCGAGTTGGGAGCCAAACGGCCATGATTTTGACCACCGGCCACTATGCAGGTCCCAGAAAGTAAGGTTATACAACAGAGGGCTCACCAGGTTGTCATCGGCAGTATCAGTCAGTCAGTGCGGAGCTGTGGAGGTAAAATCATCCTACTCCGGCGGTGTGCCTCGTTTTAATTTGACTATACACCAGAGGAGGGTTTTGGTAACATAACAATAATGTAGAATCTGTGGCAGAAAGTAAAGTTGTGACCCAGGACCTAACATTGGCACCCACGGCCTTCATCAACATCATGCATTGTCACCATACGTTTTTCAGTATTGGTGGTCCATCTGTCCCAACTCGCTCCAGCACCCAGTGGCACGCCTCCCCATATCAGCAGAGACAAGGCTTCAGACCCCCTCTGGCCGAAAAGAGAACTCCTCTGTTTATTTTTTTCCATCATCATCTACCGGGTCCAGATTACTCCTCTCCTCCGCGTCACTCAAGGAGCCCAACAGACATTTACCCACCGAGACGAATGACAATAGACACTAGTATGCATGCTAGAGATCCCTAAGTGCAGAACTGACCGTGCTGCTGTCTAAGTTGGAGGTAATACTGCAGTCCTCTCCCTTTTTTATCAAGTGGTGGACTCAGCACCATTTCAAAGAAATGTCCAGTAAACTTGGCATTCACTTTCCTGCCAGTTGAAAACGACGATGGTAGTGGCTCCTCTGGACCTACCGCAAGTGTTAGGTAGCAGCCACTGCCAGTTAGCGTTAGGTCCTAACTAGGAGTCCCGCGGTAGTTCCACTCAAGCCCCCGCAATGCCACTGATGGGACGATATTCGGCAGCCGGAGTCTACCTACCGGAGACTTACCTACCACTGGGCGCGACTAGCTTGCGGTTGCATAAGCCTAGATGGGCAGCGAGGAACCGAATCGTAAGATTAAACACCGTAGACAAATAGAAAAAGCCAACAGGTCAGGGCAGGCGGAAGAGATTGAGGTCAGTAATGTACAAAAAGGTCAGGACACGGCAAAAGGGAAAACTGATGGACGGGGGGAAATTGTGAAAGGAAAAAAAATTTTAAACGCGGAAATTTTTAAACAGGGGAAATTGATGAAAAGGAAAAAAAATATTAACAGGGGAAATTTTGAAGGGGGGAAAATTAATGAACGAAATAAATTTTTTAAACAGGGGGAAATTATTAAAAGGGGGAAATTAAAAGGGAAATAAAAAATTTTTAAAAGGGGAAATTATTGAACGGGGGGAAATTAAAGGAAAGGAAAAAATATTTAAAACAGGGGAAATTATTGAACAGGGGGAAATTGTGAACAGGATAAATATATTAACCCGGGGGAAATTATTGAACGGGGGAAATTGATGAACAGGAAAAAAATAGATTAACGGGGAAAAATTATAAAAAGGGGGAAATTGGGTGAACAAGAATAAATATATTAACAGCGGGGAAATTAGAACGGGGGGGAAAAATAGGAAACAGGAAAAAAGTTAACGGGGAAAAAATTTTTTAAAACGGGGGGAAATTGATGAACGGGAATAAATATTTTAAACGGAGGAAATTATTAAAACGGGGCGAAATTATGAAACGGAAAAAAAGATTAACAGGGGAAATTATTGAACGGGGGGAAATTGTTAAACAGAAAAAGGGCCATTAATGATTTTGATAACCCCAAGTGGACAGGAGTATTCCTGGGGGCGAACAAAGGTCACAACGGGGGGAAAATGTCAATCTGGTTTGTTCAAGTCTTAACCCATCTAAGAATTCTAAAAAGGGACAGGAAACTTTCATGCACTTACCATTCTTCATCACAAGCACAACCTCCTTAAGTGCAGTGGAGACCGCCTCCACCAAAAGGGTTTGAATTGACTTTTCCAAACGGGGAATTCCAGCCTCCATATTTGGAACGATCTATGAACAGAAAAAGGCTATTATGGTTTATTGTGTCCAAGCGGACGGAGTACCCCCCTGGTAATTTTAATGTGGTCATTTGGGCTCAGGGTGACACCGCCTTTTGTCGGGCCCCCTTTAGTGGAAATGGTTTTTTTGTCAGTCGCCGGGATACGGGATGAATAACGCCCTTCCACTGCTTCATGTTGTCTGGACAGCATAGTGGACCCACTGGCTCCCGCAAACGAGGCAATAGCCACCCCGGGACTGGGGTCTAGTAGGTCCTGGTTTTCACCAGAGCCCGTCGCAAAGCGGGAGGACTTCTGTAACGGGAGTTCCAGGTCGTCCCACGGGGACTGGCTTGCGGTGGCGTGAGGGTCCATGGTCTAAATCGAAGGCATCTCGGAATCGGGAACAGGCGTAAGGTCGGACAGGCGGAAAATGGTTCGTGGTCAAGGGATGAAGGCAAGAGGTCGGCACGTAGACAGCAAGCGAAGGAAACCTTTCTCTTAGGGTCTAAAAATTATTTTTAGTTTATTTTTTTAAAGTTTGGGGGGCGGATGTTGAGGGGCTTTTCCTTTAAAAAAAAAGCTAAAAATTTCCACAGCTTTTAAATCGGACACCGGATAAAGTTCAGCAAACTTTCCTTTATCCCTGGTTATTTTTCATGAAAAAAGAACATTTTTCCAAATTGCTTTTTCAAACCATTAAAACTGTGTGGGTGTAATTTGTTCCACCGTAAAAAGGGGAGGGCCTTTTTAGTTTTGTAAATTGGACATACGTTCAATTCTTCATACTGACGAAATTTTACAAAGCCAGTTTTGAGCATTTGCTTTTGCTTCTTTTTTTTCTGTCCCCTTCCCGTTTTTACTGAAATTTAATAACAATGGCACGAATGCAAAATAAGCACCTAAAAAAAATTATAGTCTCCTTTAGCCAAGTTCCATACGCGATTGAGAAAAAATGGTGAAAAGAGAAAATGGATTCAAACCACCCGTTTTTAATTCTGAGTGTTGACGGCACTGCTGTCCTCCTCATGGTCTTGGTTGTGGGGCTGATGTTCGCCAAAAAACTTCCGATGCCCCTCTCCACATCAATACTGAAAAAAGCAGGGAAAGTCTGCCCACCTCTTTGTTCCAATGGCTGACTGTCCCAAAATTTTTCGTCCCCACTGATGTGGCGTTAAGCCAGACACTATAGTTTCGGTGAGGGACCCGCGGGACAGGGGGGTGGGAAGGTGAGGGCCCCCTGACCTGTTCCCGGGGCCATGCCAACTAAGGTTGTATCTGCGAACCCACCCCTGGGGGTCAGAGTCATTGGGATGAAATTTAATGACCCACCAACCAATCAAAAACCAAATTGGGTTGCTGTCAAACACCCGGGCCTTTAAGACCGGCGCCTCACCGTTCCCCCGCTGCGATTCCCCTTACTGTGCTGTGACCCGTGCTGCCCAAAGGGAATGTTTGTGCCATTGCCACTCGCATGTGAAGAGCCTGTCACATCTCTGTCTGACATACTGTTTGTTCAAAAATTTACAGACTGTTTAATGAAGATATCTGTATATGATAAATACACACCCTGTATTTGAGTCCAAATGAACCCACTAACAAGCTTGAGTAACCCTTGGATATAAATTGCGCTCCACAAATGGCCAGGAAAAATTTAATTGTATGTGCCGTTTAAAAATACCGTGTATTTTACTAAATATAAAAGCACAAACAGGCTTAATCAGCCTTTGCATATAAATTATGCTACAGAAAAATTTCTTCTTTGGTGTTGAAAAACAATGTTTCTTTTACTGACTACAAAAGTAGAAACATGCTTAATTAACCTTTGGATATAAATGATGCTACAGGAAATATTTTTTCTTGGGCGTTGAAAAATACAATTTTTTTACTGACTACAATAGCATAAACATGCTTAATTAACCCTTGGATATAAATTGCACAAAAGAAATGAGCAGTCAAGAATTAACTGGTATGTAGCGTATTAAAACGATGTGTATTTTACTGACTACAACAGCAGAAACACGCTTAATAAACTTTTGGATACAAATTATGCTATAGGAATCACCAGTGAAAATGTCTTCTTTGGCATTGAAAAACACTGTTTCTTTTACTGACTACAATAGCACAAACACGCTTAATTAACCCTTGGATATAAATTGCGCAAAACAAATGAGCTGCCAAAAATTAACTTGTATGTGGCTTGTTAAAACGTTGTGTATTTTACTGACTACAAAGCAGAAACAGGCTTTATTAACCTTCGGATATAAATTATGCTACAGGAAAAATTTCTTCTTTGGCGTTGAAAAACACGATTTCTTTTACTGACTCCCACAGCAGAAACACGCTTAATCAACCCGTGGATATACCTTGAGCACAACAAATGAGCAGCCAAAAATTAACTGGTATGTGGATTGTAAAAACACTGTTTCTTTAACTGAATACTACAGCAAAAACAGGCTGAGACAACCCTTGGATATTCAGTGTGCTCCAGAAGTGACCAGATAGCATTAAAATGTATATGCAGCTGAATTGGACAAACACTGGACTTCAATTCCAATAACCCACAAAATCTAAATTAGAACGGAAGAGAAGCAGTCTCTGAGAAAAGCTGTGACACCCCCCCCCCCCCCAAAATCGCTGTATAAAAGTTATTTCTTTTGTGTGAGATCTCAGCTAGAGTTACTGCAGCAACTACAGCACGGCACAACGAGAGCAGTGTGAGGAGCGAGCATGGCGTCCGGACTTACATAGTCCGGTGACGTCACAGAATCCCGACGGTCTCTGATTGGCTTCATCTCTTCACATGTCATTGAGGATCCTCCTTTCTTTCTCCCAGAGTTTTTTGCCCCATATAGCGCCATGTGCTTGCAGCCATTTTATCAATTAAAAATATGTTTCGTTCCCGCTAATCACCCCAAACATTCACTTCCACATCCACTTTGTTACAATCGATTCGCCCATCTCTAGCAAGAACACATCATCGACTTATCTTAGCCATGAAATGATACATTTAGAAAAATTCAATCCAAAAACAAAATCTTTATCAAAACTGGACATATAAATATTAGCGAAACTTGAGCCACAGGTGACCCCATCAAGGTCCCCTGTAGCTGCAACTATAACTGCTGGCCGAACCTGAAATAATTCTTGCTAAGAAAAATGTCCAACAATGATAATAACGATGTCAGCTGCATCCATTTTCTGGTGTACTTTGAGCCAAAAAGAATGTATGAACAGGTGCACTCCAAACTTCGGCACAATAAGTGCCTTTGTAATGTGCCAAATACACTTTTTAATGCGCCAAAGATTTGGGGCATTCTGGGGCCTGCGCACCACATTCATAGAAGTAGACACACTTATGATTCCCTGACACCAGAACTTTGGCGCAGAACAGTTAGAACAGCCAGACCAAGTTAAAGGTGGTCTGCTTTAGCCAGACTTGTTGAATTGGCACTAGAATGCGCTTGTATGTATGACCTGCAGATGAACAGGTTCATACATTCTGGCGCAGTCTATACTACCTTAAATTGATTTAGAAGTGGTCTATCAGTGACAGGATTCATACGTGTTGCCCTCAATGTCTAATGTGCATAACCATTTCACTCTATTGAAATCAGTAGTGGCAATAGTATATAAGAATTGACCTGTGTCCTTTAGACAGTGTATTTCTCTGTCAACTGCTTTTTTCAAAATCTAAATACAATGCTATGGGTTCCAATAATAATCCAACTCCTGAAACGATAGGTCTCCCAGGGGGAGATTCAATCGATTTATGAATCTTCGGTACAAGATATAATATAGGGACTCTGGGGAATTCATAAATCAGGGGTTTTTGTGTACTCAGAAATTATATTCAAATGAACTGCTTCCTCCAAAATGTCAAAGCGGGACATATCTGTTCCACCAATGAGGCATATCTGTCAAGTATGGATAACATTGTTGACAAGTTCACTAACAGAGGTTATAATAGAAAAGTTCTACTCAAAGCAGGTACCAAAGTACTACATATAAACAGGGAGTCTCTAATGGAGAAGTGAGGAACTAAAAGCAAAGAGGATAGGTTTATGTTTGTCACTACATATGACAAACATTCTTTATTGATTAAAAATGCTATTTACAAAAATTGGAAAGTTATAAAAAGTGACCTGACCTATGGTAACATTTTTGAGCTGCCACCATGATGCATCTACCTACGTGGTCATACTTTAGAAGATTAACTGACATCTGACCTAAAAGACAACTGTCAGAAAAAACTGTTGAAATTATATACAGAAAAACGTGGAACCTTTCCCTGCTTAGGCTGTCAAAATTGCTCTTCTGTTATTACAGGCCAGACCATTGATCATCCTACTAGAGGTACATCAGAAGCCATCAAAGGTCTCTTTACATACAATAGCAAACAAGTCATTTATTTATTAAAATGTCCATCTGAACAAGTGTATGTTGGCCAAACACCCAGGTGCTTTTGAGTATGTTTAAATGAACACAAATCAGTTAAAGTAAAGTGGTCAGACATTTTTTTGAACATTTACATAGGACGGCATGTATGAAATTTAGCGTTTAAATGCCAAATTTCATGCGCATAATATTAGTATAGAATGCGCCTGATTTATGAACCCGCTCCACAGGGGGTCATACATCAGGAGCATTCTAGTGCTTGTACAACATTTCTGGCTCAGGTATACCACTTTGAAAGTGGTTTACCTGTTCCAGCAGTAATGCACCTAGAATTGCCGCAGCAAAGCTATAAATCTATAACTCCGTATGGTTTTAGTACGACCCAACTCCCGCATGTCCCCCGAAATTAGGCGCATTTTAAAGTACCGCTTGAGCTTTGAAACGACGGCAGATTCATACATGTCACCCATAATGTCTCTGGATATATCATCATGCTGTATCATCATCAAGGTTGATTATTACAGTTGACACCCACCACTAACAGTGTTTAATGGAGTCAGCTCCAATACTGTTTAACCCATTACACATCATAGAGATCGCAGCCCGCAACGTCTAAATTAATGAGCAACTGTGTGCTCTAGTCGACAGCCACGGCTGTTGCGACGAAAGATGTGGTTTATGACATAATGCTTTCACTACTGTGAACTTGGTTTTACTTCTCTGCAGTACTAATTGATTCCTGGTCGACGCTTTGGTCAGGAATCATCCAGCACTACACTAGTTAACCTGGTTCCTTGCTGATCTTGTTAATTGACCGTCCTGAATTCCAATCTGGTCTTGTGCTCCATCCACTTATCACCTCCATTCTGTTTTCACTTGTTCCCTATATAAGGAGTCCTCTACCTACCACCCTTGCCTGTTATAGAGGTCTTTCTGCCTGTAGCTAGCCCTTCCTTTTCCATTATCCTTTCTGGTATTTGACCCTGCTGTTCTACTGACTTTTCTCTCTCTGTGATTTTGTACTGCTTCAACCAACCGATATTGACCTGGGATATTGACCTGGGATATTGACCCCTCTTATTTGTGGTCTGTCTTTGTTTGTCTGTGTCTTGTGTCTACACTTAGTTAGTGTAGCTCCTATCTTATGGTTGGGGCCAACCTATTAAGGAGTCGGGCACCCCAAAAGGCAGGTAGATTGGGTGGGACCAGTGTCAGGGCCTCACTCTGTTCGTGTCTATTTGTGTGCCCCTGACCGGACCCTGATATTATAGCAAGCCATTACCCTAATCAACTCCCCCAGCGGTTTAATATGAGTACCGACTTGTCGGTCACCGATTGCCTGGACGAGTTGACAACTCAGTTTCAGGGCATGGCGGGACTTATAAATCAAATCTCGCAGCATCTGGATGCCATAACGACCCCAGCAACCGGACTTGCCGCCCCGTCTGTGTCCGTACCTGCACCTGTTTTTGTGAATCCTAGCGTCTGTTATAAATCTAAGATGCTTCTACTGGATCGCTTTGATGGCAATCCTGACAGGTTCCGAACTTTCAGGGAATCCTGTCACCTGTTTTTCCGCTTCAATTATTTTCCCACCGAGGCCGAAAGGGTAGCGGTTGTTGTGTCTCTCCTTCAGGGCCCACCTCAAGATTGGGCATTAGCTATGCCCCCTGAAGCCCCGGAATGGAGTTCGATTGACAGATTTTTTCAGGCTTTATCTATTCAGCAGGGCCGTCGCTCGGCCGAAGATTTTTGTTCTGAGTTCCGCCAATGGTGTACGTCGACCGGGTGGTCTGACCAACCCCTTAAAACCCTCTTCAGACGAGGGCTGTGTTATGAGGTAAAGGATGCCAAATACAAACTTAGCAGGAATGCCGTATAACGCTTATAAAACATTCATTTATTGTAGCTTCTTTAAAAACATGAAACCTTTTATGTGTGCACCGATTAGTGCTACTTGCGTGCAAATAAGTAAAAGGACCACAGCGATCAAAGTCCCAAGTCCATGGATACTGTTTGTAGTGCTCCAGCTGCCTTCCAACGTAGGAGCTAGCGTAGTGGGCTATTCTGTGCAGAAAAGGCAGGGTCCGAGGTGAGGTGTGACGTTTCGGGAGGCCCCTCCCCTTTCTAAAACACGTATTCACTTCCTCCTGACATCCTTTTAGACTCAACATATGGTGCACCTACGGTTACCGAACAACATATTAAAAACAGAGCAGACTTTATACATATATACAGTGATACAATACGTATAATATTTACAAAAATACTCTGAGATTCAGATCTTCATTTAACCCAACAGGGGCTAATTATTTAAACGAAAGATCCACGCAGCTTCTCTCTGCAATAATTTTTCTCTAAATTTCCCCTTCCCTGCATCTCACCTCTTCAAAGCACACACCAACGTAGCTCTGCTACCCCAGGGCCCTTTGTTCTTGAAATGCTTAGCTACAGTAGCTTCCCCGTATTTTTTCTTTGGCTGGTCCTCTATTCGTGTCTCCCTCTTCACAGCTGTTCTGATGTTAGATCGGTGTTCGGTAAGTCTGGTTTTTATACACCTCATTGTTTGCCCTACGTAGCCCTTACACAAGGGCATTTTAGCAGGTAAATAACTGACTTAGTATTACAGGTATAAAAACCTTTTAGTGTAATTTTAAAGCCTTGAGTGGGATGTGAGATGTACGGACCTTTAATAGAACTACAGTTAGTACAGCCAAGACAGGATATGTACCAACTCGGGGGGGCCCTCGTTGAGCTTTATTCTCTTTAAAGTTGTGAAGAGGTAATGACATTACCTATAGTGCGGCCTTTTTTATAAATAAATTGAGGTTTTTGTGTGAACATCTTGCCATATTTTGTATCACGGGACAAAATATACCAATACTTCATAATGGTCTTTTTAACCAATGAGCTATGTGCATCATAGGTACTTATGAATTTAAAGCAATCAGGTCTTGTCTTTTTTATAGATCTTCCTAATGGGGATTCTCTACTCTTTTTGTTGTACCTCATATGCGATCTTTTCTAGATTATCCCTATTGTACCCTCTGGCAACAAATTTTTCAATATGAACTCTCTCCTGTTCACTATATAATTCAAACCGAGGAGCAAATCCTTCTGGCCCGCAAAAAATTGCCCCTTAGGGATCCCATAGAAAATCTGTGGTGCATGTTGGCTCTGATGGTGTAAGATGTTATTTCCTATCAATGGGTTTTTTATATAGTGTGGTACTTACTCCCATAGGCGTTTTCTAACCTCCACATACTAATAATGGATGACCTACCGTTTGTCTGTAGCTGAAAATTGAATAAGGGGATGTATACCATTAAGGTGTTCAACAAATGCAAGGAATGACTCCTCAGTACCAGACCACAATACAAAAACGTCATCGACGTACCTATACCAAGCTTTAACTTGGGTTGTATTGGGGCAGGTATAAATGTGCCTTCTCTCAAACAGGCCATGAACAGATTGGGGGTAACTCGGAGCCACAGGGGGACCCCATAGAGGACCCCTGTAGCTGCAAGTACACATCAGTACCAAATTTAAAATAATTCCTAAGGAGTACTATGTCCAATAGATCCATTAGGAAATTAATATGGGCATTCGTGAGTGTATGATCCTCTCCAAGCGCCTCCCTAACTGCTGTGGTACCTTCCATATAGGGGTGCTGGTATAGAGGGACTTAATGCCCAAAAGTACAAAATACTGTATCATCGCCATTTTGGCATAGTTCCAAGACTTTGAGAAATTGACCAGTATCAGTTAGGGAGTGACTATCTCTTTTAACTAGTTTCTGTAGAAATGAATCCACATAGATAGCAAGTGGTTCCAATAGTGAGCCTACTCCCGAGACTATCGGACGTCCAGGTGGATTAGTGACCGATTTATGTACTTAGGTACTAAATATAGAATTGGAGTACGTGGATGTATACAAATCATAAGACTCTTTTCTTTTTCTGTAATAATTTCATGATTAACTGCTTCAGTAAGGACCTGTTTAATAAGTACCTTAAATTCATTAGTGGGATCATGATCTAATCTTTTATATACAGTGGATCACCAAGTTGTGTAAGGGCTTCCTGGTTTATATTGGGTTTTATTTTGGACCACAATTGACCCCCCCTTATCGGCTTTCTTTACTACTATGTTATCTCTTTTTTAAGTGTTAACAATCCCTGTCTTTCCTGTTTAGTGATGTTCCTATCCCCTATTCTGAACAGTTTCCATTGTATGGATTACTCAGTAAGTACTAGATTTTTAAATACTTCTAGTGCGGATGTCGTGATATCTGGGTCAATTGACTAGTTTTTCTAAGTCTTCTAGTGTTTTTCATCATCTAAAACCTGATCTTTTTTTTAGTCCCATAGAACATTTTAATCCTAATGGTCTACAAAAATTTGTAAAAGTCTATGTTGAAATCGAATAAAGAAATATTCATGTTAGGTACGAAGTTCAATCCCTTTTTGATGACTGAAAGTTGGGGATCCGTAAGTGTTTTTGCGAGATGTTAACTGCCAGTCCTTCGTTCACATTGTCCTTGTTTAGCGTTTTTTCTGGACCTCGATTTCCTCTTTGATCTGGTTGCTTCTGTGTTCTCCTCCAGAACTCCCTCCAGCGTCGGTGTCTTCGCTGTGTTGGGGTGTCTCTAAAAATCATCCTGTTTTTGAGCCTTCTTAGAAGTGGATCGCAATAACATGCGGTTGGGCGCCGCAGCTCCTTCTGATTCAGATGCACTGCTATTATTTTGATTGCGTCTGTAATGGGCTCTCCTCTCAGTGCGGATTCGTGGCGATTCCTCAGCCATGTGTACACTCGATTTTTTTAAATAATCCCTGCTGTCTCGCTCGAATTTTTTCAGCTTGTTTTGAAACAACTGTAGTTTATGTTTATCAAGTGTAACCATTAGCTCTTGTTTTGTTTGTTCAAACTGTTCAGTAGGAGTAGTTCTCTTAAGTTCTCCTAAATATTTTTGATCTCACCCCGTAAAGTCTCTATGTTTTGGTTGCAAGAATTGGACTGTGGATACATAAGCTCCATGGAGAAATTTTTCCCTTGGAAAAACCATTTTCCCGATATCCAATATCGTCTGGGAGAAGGATTGGCTGTAACGGGCTCCTAAGACCCCTCGGACCCTTTTCCACCTTGATGTATTCAGTAAGCTTGACGAAAGGGAAACCCAACTAATCTTTTTTTCTTTTAAGTTGTTCAAGCTTCTTTGGCAAGTTAGTGGTTAAATCCTTCTTAGGGATTGTTCCCACCCAAATCCCGGCTGTTTTCAGCTTGTCTCAGAATATTAGTGCGCTCATTTAAAGTAAAAACAAAGGTATCGGCCCACCTGTTGTCACATTAGTATAATTTCAAACGACATATTTGTCACTGTAGTGTATTTGTTACCAAAACCACTTTGGGATATTCAATATAACTCCAACATAACAAGTGTGGCAATTTTGAGTCTTTATCAGACGGCTGTGTCTGCATAACATGCACCAGTGAGTATCCCATTCTCCCTTATTCCAATAGACACAAAAAACAAAATTAGCAGTAATGACGTATAAAGCTTATAAAACATTCAATTATTTTATCTACTTTAAAAACATGAAACCTTTTATGTGTGCACCGATTAGTGCTACTTGCGTGCAAATAAGTAGAAGGACCACAGCCGATCAAAGTCCCAAGTCCATGGATACTGTTTGTAGTGCTCCAGCTGCCTTCCAACGTATGGAGCTAGCGTAGTGGAGCTATTCCTGTGCAGACAGGCAGGGTCCGAGGTGAACGTGTGACGTTTCGGGGAGGCTCCTCCCCTTTCTCAAACACGTATTCACTTCCTCCTGACATCCTTTTATACTCAACATATTGTGCACCTAAGGTTAACGAACAACATATTAAAAACAGAGCAGCACTTATACATATATACAGTGATACAATACGTATGATATTTACAAAAATACTCTGAGATTCAGATCTTCATTTAAGCCAACAGGGGCTAATGTATTTAAACGAAGAGGGAGACACGAATAGAGGACCAGCCAAAGAAAAAATACGGGGAGACTACTGTAGCTAAGCATTTTCAAGAACTAGGCCATGGGGTAGCAGAGCTACGTTGGTGTGTGCTAGAAGAGGTGAGATGCAGGGAAGGGGAGAATTTAGAGAGAAATTATTGCAAGAGAAGGAACTGCGTGGATCTTTCGTTAAATACATTAGCCCTGTTGGCTTAAATGAAGATCCGATATCTCAGAGTATTTTTGTAAATATCATACGTATTGTATCACTGTATATATGTATAAGTGCTGCTCTGTTTTTAATATGTTGTTCGTTAACCTTAGGTGCACAATATGTTGAGTATAAAAGGATGTCAGGAGGAAGTGAATACGTGTTTGAGAAAGGGGAGGAGCATCCCCGAAACGTCACACGCTCACCTCGGACCCTGCCTGTCTGCACAGGAATAGCTCCACTACGCTAGCTCCATACGTTGGAAGGCAGCATGGGAGCACTCAAAACAGTATCCATGGGACTTGGGACTTTGATCGGCTTTGTGGTCCTTCTACTTATTTTGCACGCAAGTAGCACTATCGGTGCACACTAAAAGGTTTCATGTTTTTAAAGAAGTACATAAATGAATGTTTTATAAGCGTTATACGGCATTCTGCTAAGTTTGTATTTGGAGTCTATTGGAATAAGGGAGAAAGGGATACTCCCTGGTGCAGGTTATGCAGACACAGCCGTCTGATAAAGACTCAAAATTGCCACACTTGTTATGTTGGAGTTATATTGAATATCCCATGTGGTTGTTGGTAACGAATACACTACAGTGACAAATATGTCGTTTGAAGATTATACTAATGTGACAGACAGGCGGGCCGATACCTTTGTTTTTACTTTAAATGAGCGCACTAATATTCTGAGACAAGCTGAAGCAGACGGCATTGGGTGGAACAAACCTCTAGAAGGATTTAACCACTAACTTGCCAAAGAAGCTTGAATCAACTTAAAAGAAAGAGATTAGTTGGGTTTCCCATGCGTCCACGCTTACTTGAATCATCAAGGTGGAAAGGATCCGAGGGGTCTTAGGAGCCCATTACAGCCTATCCTTCTACCAGACGATATAGCATATCGGGAGAAATGGTTTGCCATAGGGAATAATTACTCCATGGAGCTTATGTATCTCACAGTCCAATTCTTGCAACAAAACATAGAGACTTTACGGGGTGAGATCAAAAATATTGAGGACGAACTTAAGAGAACTACTCCTACTGAACAGTTTGAACAAACAAAACAAGAGCTAATGGTTACACTTGATAAACATAAACTACAGTTGTTTCAAAACAAGCTGAAGAAATTCGAACGAGACAGCAGGGATTATTTGCAAAATCGAGTGTACACATGGGCTGAGGATCGCTCACGAAACCGCACTGAGAGGAGAGCCCATTACAGACGCAATCAAAATAATAGCAGTGCATCTGAATCAGAAGGAGCTGCGGCGCCCAACCGCATGTTATTGCGATCCACTTCTAAGAAGGCTCAAAAACAGGATGATTTTTTAGAGACACCCCAACACAGCGAAGACACCGACGCTGGAGGAGGTTTCTGGAGGGAGACACAGAAGCAACCAGAGTCAAAGAGGCAATCGTAGGTCCAAGAAAAAACGCTAAACAAGGACAATGTGAACGAAGGACTGGCAGTTAACATTCGCAATAACACTTACGGATCCCGAACTTTCAGTCTTCAATCAGGGATTGAACTTCGTACCTAACATGAATATTTCTTTATTCGATTTCAACATCGACTTTTACAAATTTTGTAGAGCCATTAGGATTAAAATGTTCTATGGGACGAAACAAAGATCAGGTATAGATGATGAACACACTAGAAGACTTAGAAAAACTAGTCAATTTGACCCAGATATCACGACATCCGCACTAGAAGTATTTAAAAATCTAGTACTTACTGATGTATCCATACAATGGAATACTGTTCAGATAGGGGAGATAGGAACATCACTAAACAGGAAAGACAGGCATTGTTAACACTTAAACAGATGATAACATAGTAGTAAAGAAAGCCGATAAGGGCGGGTCAATTGTGGTCCAAATAAAACCCAATATATCCTGGAAGCCCTTACACAAACTTGGTGATCACACTTTATATAAAAGATTAGATCATGATCCCACTAATGAATTTAAGGTACTTATTAAACAGGTCCTTACTGAAGCAGTTAATCATGAAATTATTACAGAAAAAGAAAAGAGTCTTATGATTTGTATACATCCACGTACTCCAATTCTATATTTAGTACCTAAGGTACATTAAATCGGTCACTAATCCACCTGGACGTCCGATTGTCTCGGAGTAGGCTCACTATTGGAACCACTTGCTATCTATGTGGATTCGTTTTTACAGAAGCTTGTTAAAAGAGATAGTCATTCCCTAACGGATACTGGTCAATTTCTTAAAATCTTGGAAACGATGCCCATGGCGTTGATACAGTATTTTGTACTTTGGACATTAAGTCCTCTATACCAGATCCCTATATGGAAGGTACCACAGCAGTTAGGGAGCGCTTGGAGAGGATCATACACTCACGAATGCCCATATTAATTTCCTAATGGATCTATTGGTACATAGTACTCCTTAGGAATTATTTTAAATTTGGTACTGATGTGTACTGCAGCTACAGGGATCCTCTATGGGTCTCCTGTGGCTCGAGTTACGCCAAATCTGTTCATGGCCATGTTTGAGAGAAGGCACATTTATACCTGCCCACAATAAAACCAAGTTAAAGCTTGGTATAGGTACGTCGATGACGTTTTTGTATTGTGGTCTGGTACTGAGGAGTCATTCCTTGCATTTGTAGAACACCTTAACGGTATACATCCCCTTATTCAATTTTCAGCTACAGTTAATCGGGAGGTCATCCATTATTTGGATGTAGAGGTTAGAAAACAGCCTATGGGAGTAAGTACCACACTAAATAAAAAAACCCATTGATAGGAATAACATCTTACACCATCAGGCCAACATGCACCACAGATTTTTATGGGATCCCTAAGGGCAATTTTGCGGGCCAGAAGGATTTGCTCCTCGGTAGAATTATATAGTGAACGGAGAGAGTTCTTATTGAAAAATTTGTTGCCAGAGGGTACAAAAGGATAATTAGAAAAGATCGCATATGAGGTACAACAAATGAGTAGAGAATCCCTATTAGGAAGATCTATAAAAAAGACAAGACCTGATTGCTTTAAATTCATAAGTACCTATGATGCACATAGCTCATTGGTTAAAAAGACCATTATGAAGTATTGGTATATTTTGTCCCGTGATACAAAATTGGCAAGTGTTCACACCAAAAACCTCAATTTATTTATAAAAAAGGACCGCACTATAGTAAGTCATTACCTCTTCACAACTTAAGAGAATAAAGCTCAACGATGGGCCCACCCTGAGTTGGTACATATCCCTGTCTTGGCTAGTACTAACTGTAGTTCTATTATTAAAGGTCCGTACATCACATCCCACTCAAGGCTTTAAAATTACACTAAAAGGTTTTATACGTAATACTAAGTCAGTTATTTACCATGCTAAAATGCCCTTGCGGTAAGGGTACGTAGGGCAAACAATGAGGTGTATAAAAACCAGACTTACCGAACACCGATCTAACATCAGAACAGCTGTGAAGAGGGAGACACAAATAGAGGACCAGCCAAAGAAAAAATACGGGGAGACTACTGTAGCTAAGCATTTTCAAGAACTAGGCCATGGGGTAGCAGAGCTACGTTGGTGTGTGCTAGAAGAGGTGAGATGCAGGGAAGGGGAGAATTTAGAGAAGAAATTATTGCAGAGAGAAGCTGCGTGGATCTTTCGTTTAAATACATTAGCCCCTGTTGGCTTAAATGAAGATCTGAATCTCAGAGTATTTTTGTAAATATTATACGTATTGTATCACTGTATATATGTATAAGTGCTGCTCTGTTTTTAATATGTTGTTTGTTAACCTTAGGTGCACAATATGTTGAGTATAAAAGGATGTCAGGAGGAAGTGAATACGTGTTTGAGAAAGGGGAGGAGCCTCCCCGAAACGTCACACGCTCACCTCGGACCCTGCCTGTCTGCACAGGAATAGCTCCACTACGCTAGCTCCATACGTTGGAAGGCAGCTGGAGCACTACAAACAGTATCCATGGACTTGGGACTTTGATCGGCTGTGGTCCTTCTACTTATTTGCACGCAAGTAGCACTAATCGGTGCACACATAAAAGGTTTCATGTTTTTAAAGAAGCTACAATAAATGAATGTTTTATAAGCGTTATACGGCATTCCTGCTAAGTTTGTATTTGGAGTCTATTGGAATAAGGGAGAAAGGGATACTCCCTGGTGCAGGTTATGCAGACACAGCCGTCTGATAAAGACTCAAAATTGCCACACTTGTTATGTTGATGAGGTAAAGGATGCTATGGTCAGCCATCCAACCCCTGAGACCCTAAATGACTTTATGACCTTAGCCGTGACTATTGACAGAATACTAAGGGAGAGACGCAGAGAAAAGCAAGGGCGTTAACTGTTCATTTTAAGTCAGACTTTCCTGTAAATTCTCCTTCTACCTTCTCTGAAAATTCCCCTCTTCTATCCTCATCACCGTCTCTTTCACAGTCTTCTGAAGGAGAACCAATGGTGTTGGGTTTTACATCTGCTGCCACCAGGAGGAGACATCGGTTGGAGAATTCTTTGTGTCTTTATTGTGGAAAACCGGACCATTTTCTAAGAGACTGTGCGACTAGGCCCAAATCACCCCGAGGAAACGCCAAAAGCCTGAGTAATTTCCAGGAAGGTAACTCAGGTATACAGGTACCTCCTAACCCTAGTAATAAGTATTTTTTGCCCACAACCATGGTTTCTAGTTCCAAAACTCTCGCTTGTCGTGCCATGATTGACTCAGGTGCTGCTGCTAGTTTCATCAGTATGGTTGTTGCTAAAACCTTGGGTTTGGAATTTGTTCCATTGTGTTCTCCCTTTTTGGTTTCAGGTGTAGATTCTATCTTCCTAACCGGAGGAAGAATAAAATTTCGTACTGCAGAGATCACTTTGAATGTTGGGAGTTCGCATACGGAAAAGATTTCGTTTTTTGTCATGGAGAAATTCGCTCCGGATATTATTCTTGAGTTGCCCTGGCTCCGCCTCCATAATCCTGTGTTTGATTGGAAGACCTCTGAGTTGATCAAATGGGGTGACTCATGTGGTTTTCATTTTAAGATTGTGGATCTCTTGGTGTGTGCTGTAATTAATACTCACGATATTTCAGAATGTAATTCTGACGTCTTTAATAGGGATGTTGCTGATAATCTGCCTCCGCACCAGCCTGATGATTGCACCATAGATCTCACTCCGGGGACAAAGCTTAACTTTTCTGCCCAGGAGCAAGAATCTATGCATTTGTATATTAACCTCTTAACGACCGCCCGCTGACTTTAGACGTCGGCTGGTGCGGGTCGTTCGTCTGCAGCGAGCAGACATTGGGGTTTGCGGCGCCCGGCGCCGCAATTGCGCTGGGATCGGGGCTGTACTACACAGCCCTGATCCCAGAGCATCTCCTGTGAGCACTGGGGAGCGGAGGAAACCTCCGCAACCCGGTACTTTAACCCTTTGATTGCGGTGGTGCATTACCGCAGCGCAATCAAAGGGTTCCCCTGCTCTGTCGGGTGATCTGAACACCCGGTCACCCAACAGAGCTCGGGGAATGGCTGCACAGTCAGCTATGGGGACCTTGAGTGGCCCCAGAGCTGTCTGTGTACTAAGCCAGTGACTAGGAAGCACTTTGTTCTGTCCTAATCACTGCCTGTGTCAGACTGACACAGATTAGAATGTATAAGCATATATGAATATGCTAATACATTACTAAGTGTAAAATTAAAAAAAAAAATGTTAAACAGTTCTTCCTTCATGGGAGTAAAAAAAAAAAGTAAAAAAAAAAACATAAAAAGTGTAAAAAAAGTTTAAAACAATAAATAAAAAAAATTAAAATAAATATTTAAGAAAAATTAATTGTGCATAAATTACACGCACGAAAAAACCTACACATATTAGGTAACCTGTAGAATTAATCTAACAAGTTATTAAGTGTAAAAATGTGAATGGTGTAAAAAAAAAACTGCAATTATTTATAAGTGAACTTAAACTACTCTCCCATAACGTACAACTTGTCTTGAATAAAACGAGGCCTCATCCTACTGCGTCATTGAAAAAATAAAAAAGTTACAGCTGTTGAAACACAAGAAGGAAAAAACTAAAAAAATGTTCTGGTCATTAACTACTGTTCAGGCGTTCGGCTTAAGGGGTTAAGGAACCTGAAATTATTCGTTCTCTGGGAGTAGTGTTCTCGACTATTGATTCACAAAGTCCTGCTCCTCCTGAGTTGTTCCCCTTTTGCCATGACGATGGTTCCCATTTCACGTATTCTGCTGCTACAGGTTGTGAAACTAAAATAGAATCCACCGTTAATCGACTGTGCACAGTGTGGGCTAAGAGTCATAAAACTCTTGAAAACGGCCAACTAAAACAAATCACTAAAAAACACCGACCTAGACCCAAATATCCCTGTCTTCGAGTCCCACCAGCAAAATGTGCTCCCAAGCCTGTAAAGAAAACATTTCATCAAGCACAGCCTGATAAACCTGGAGGGTCTGTTGAGGGTCTGGTGGCCCCTCCTAAGGTTGTGGGGTACTGTCATGATAGTGCCAGACAGACCCTCAGCTGTGTGCTCTAGTCGCCAGCCACGGTTGGTGTGAAGAAAAATGTGGTTTATGACATAATTAGAGATGGGCGAATCGATTCTAACAAAGTGGAATTCGTTTAGAATTTCAGGAAAACTTCGGTTCTGCACAAAGTCGAATTTCGTTGTGATTTGCAGGAAGGAAGCGTGTATTTTATTGCTAAAATGGCCGCAAGCGCATGGCGTTACATGGGGCAGAGAACTCTGGGAGGAAAAAAGGAACACCCTCAATGACATGTGTAGACAGAAGCCAATCAGAGACCCCATTTACATTTAAATTTCACCTGTTCATTTCAGTAGGGATTTCATATTCAAGGATTTCTCAAGCCTGTTACTGGTCCAGTTGGAGTGAAATACAGTGTGGTTTTTACCCCCATATATACATCTAAATTTCATCTGGTCATTTCTGGAGCGCATTTCATTTCCAATGGTTAATTAAGCCTGTTGCTACTGGGTGTATTTGTAGTAAAATACAGCGTGTTTTTCACCCCATATACGACTAAATTTCTTCTGGTCATTTCTGGAGCGCATTTCATATCCAAGGGTTAATTAAGCCTGTTGTTAGTGGGATTGTTTGTAGTAAAATACAGTGTGTTTTCCATCCCATATATGACTAAATTTCTTCTGGTCATTTCTGAAGCGCATTTCATATCCAAGGGTTAATTAATCCTGTTGTTAATGGTTTTATATGGAGTAAAATACAACGTGTTTTTCACCCCCATATACGACTAAATTTCATCTGTCCATTTCTGGAGCACATTTAATATCCAAGGGTTAATTAAGCTTTTTGTTATTGGGTATATTTGTAGTAAAATACAGCGTGTTTTTCACCCCCATATACGACTAAATTTCTTCTGGTCATTTCTGGAGCGCATTTCATATCCAAGGGTTAATTAAGCCTGTTGTTAGTGGGTGTATTTGTAGTAAAATACAGTGTGTTTTTCACCCCCATATACGACTAAATTTCTTCTGGTCATTTCTGGAGCGCATTTCATATCCAAGGGTTAATTAAGCCTGTTGTTAGTGGTTTTATATGGAGTAAAATACAGCGTGTTTTTCACCCCCATATACGACTAAATTTCATCTGTCCATTTCTGGAGCAAATTTAATTTTCCAAGGGTTAAAAAAGCTTTTTGTTATTGGGTTTTATTTGTAGTAAAATAAGCGTTTTTTTCCCCCCCCATTTACGCCCAAAATTTTTTTGGTCATTTTTTGTGAGCGAATTTCTTTATCCAATGGTTAAAAAAGCCGGGTTTTTTGGGTTTTTATGGAGTAAAATACAGTGTGTTTTTCACCCATACCCAAAAGGATTAAATTTCTTCGGGTTTTCATTTCTGGGCAAATTTCATATCCAAGGGTTATTTAACCTTTGTTGTTTAAGGGGTTTTATATGGAGAAAAAATACGCGTGTCCCCCCCCCCCAAATATATGTCAAAATTTATCTTTTCCATTTTTGGAGACTTTGATGTAAAAGGGTTTTAAAAAACCCGGGTTGTTAAGGGGTTTTGTATTTGTATTTAAAATACGGGTTTTGTTTTCTTTAACATATATACAAAAAATTTTCTGGTCTTTTTTTGAGTGCATTTCTTTTCCCCAAAGGGGTTTAAAAATTTTAAAGACTGTTTCTTAGTGGTTTTTTATGGAGAAAAATTATGTGTGTTTTTACCCCATAAAAAAGACAAATTTTCTTCTGGTCATTTCTGGAGCGCATTTATTTTTTCCCAAGGTTTTTTTTGGGGTGTTTTTAAATTTGGTTTTTTTATGGGGGTTAAAATGTAGGTGTTTTTCACCCCACATATATGACTACTTTTTTTTCTGGAATTTCTGGAGTCCCTTTTCATATCCAACGGAAATTTAGCCTGATTTTTGTGGTGTTATATGGATTTAATATACACCCCTGTTTTTCCCCCCCATTTAGACCCCTTAAATTTCTTCTGGTCATTTTTTGGGTTCATTTAATACCCCAAGATTTAAAATTAAGTTTTTTGTTAGTGCGTTTTTACCCTGTAGAAAAATTACGGTTTGCTTCTCAACCTAATATATAAACCAGATTCCTCTTTTAAAATTTGGGGGGAGCACATTTATTACCCAAAGGTTTAATTAAGCCTGTTGTTAGGGGTTTTGTTTTTTGTAGAAAAATTACAGTGGGTTTTTCACCCCCCATTTTAGGGACTACATTTTTTCTGGTAATTTCTGGAGGCTTTTCTTACCCAAAGGGTTTAAATTAAGCCTTTTGTTGTGGTTTTAAATGGAGTTAAATACGTGTTTTTTTCACCCCATTATATGACTAAATTTTTTTTGGGGTCTTTTGGGGTGGAGAGCTTTTTCTATAAAGGGGTTAAATTTAAAATCCTTTTGGTAAATGGTTTTATAGGGAGTAAAATACAGCGGGTTTTTCCCAAGATTTTCGACTACATTTACCCGGGTCCTTTTTCTGGGGGCCTTTTTTAAATACCCAAGGGTTGGGTTAGCTTGTTGTTAGGGGGTGTATTTTTTGTAAAATAAAAGATGTTTTTCACCTCCAATCGATTAAATTTTTTCGGGGGCTTTTTCCCGTGTTGGCCATCGACATGGGGTCGAGGGTTTCGATAGTGGCCGTCTCGAAAAAGATGGGCATGGGCGATGGTAGATTATGTTTGGGTTGGCCTTTTTAAAGTCTTTGGGGGGAGAAAACAACCCCTTTTCATTCTTACACCCAAACAGGGCTGGAGAAGCTGGAATTAAATCCACAAAAAATCAAATTTTTTACGTGCACATCTTGGGGAAAACCACACTTAGGTTATAAAAGCCACAGAAAAAAAAACACCCTTTCATTTCCCCCTTGTTTTGGCCCCACAGCATGAGTTTTTAAACCTGTTTACCCCCAAAAAATTTAAAAAAAGGGGAAGAAGGCAGTATGATTTAAACCCTTTAATTTTTTTTTTGAACTGGGACATTAAATACCCCTGTCCTGGGAAGGGCAGCATGACCCAAAAAATTTTGCGGGCCCCAGTTTTTTAAAAAAGTGGGGGAAAAAGGGAAAGTTTTCAACCCCCCTTTTTAGATGAACTGGACATTAACTATATCTTTTCCTGTACCGACGTAGGGAAAAATTAAAACCTGTCTGACCCACAGTTTAAAAAGTGCGGGGAAAAAAGGAGTCTTTAAAACCACCTTTTTAGTTTCATGGACTTTAAACCTTTCCCTGTCCGGGGCCCACAGCATGGCCCCCAAAACCTCCCTGCCCCCCAAGTTTAAAAAAGTCCCGGGGAAAAAGGGTTTTTTAAACCCAAACCTTTTTTTTTAAAAGGTTTTTTCCACTGGGACATTGTTAAAACCTGTCGGGGCCCAAGGGCTTCCCCCAAAAACCTCATGACCCGGGATTAAAAATTTGCCGGAAAAAGGGGAAGTCTTTCAACCACCTTTTTATTTTTCACGGGGGCATTATATTTTTCCTTGCCCGGGTTTTTAGCGCTTGCCCCTCCTTTAGGGAGTGGGGACCAATTGAGTTTTCACTTGGAAATACTGGGGGTTTAAAACGCTCCTTTTCCCCCGGGGGTTTGCCCTTTTTCTTGGAATTTTTTTTTTTTTATAAATTTTAAAAAAAAAAAAAAAAAAAAAAAAAAAAAAAACAAAAAAAAAAAAAGTTTTAGAAAAAAAAAAAAAAAAAAAAAAAAGGAAATTGTCTCGTATTTTTGTACTCTGTCCGTGCTCCATAAATCCAGCCCTCTAAATTTCCTACTTTGGTAATTTTTTCTGTACCCCCCTTTTTAAAAATTTTCAGGGGGAATTTTTTCCCGGGTATTTTGTTTTGGCAATTTTTTTTGGGTATTTTAAAAATTCTAGAAAAAAATTTTTTAAAAAATTAGGATGGAATCCCACATGTCTTTGTTTCTTTTTTTTTTTTAATTGTATTAAATGGGTTGTCTAAATAAAGGGTTTGATAGTTTTGTTAAAGATCTTGCAAAAAAAAAAGTCTTTTTGGGCAATATGTTTTCCCTTAACAGTGTTCTCCTTTTCCTGTTTCTGACAGCCCCTCCCCCTGGGGGCCATCTTGACAATTGTGAAAAAAACAAAGGTCTGTTAAAAAAACAAATTTTTTTTTTTATTAATTGGACCTTTTGTATAGCTGCATGGCACAGCAAAATTTGCCCCCAAAAATTAAAAATAGGGCCCCAATGAGCCACTTTGGACAATTGTGGAAAAAACAAATGTCTGTTAGAAAAAAAACATTTTTTTTTAAATGGAAATTTGTAGTTTTGGCATTTCAAAGCATAATGCCCCAAAAATTTTAAAAAAGGCATGACCTTACCCCTTTTTTGGGAAAATTTTGTGAAGATCAAATGTCTTTTTAGAAAAAAATTTTTTTTTTTAAAATTGGGCCCTTTTAGTATTGCGGGTTTTTTTCAAAAAGCAGAGGGCCCAAAAAAAAAATTTTTAAAATGATTCTCAGCCCTTTTAAAAAATTGTGAGGGGGGAAATGCCACTTTAGAAGCCACTTTTTTGTTCCAAAGGATCTTTTTTTAAATTGCTTATCTCCCCAAACAGGCCCCAAAAAAATTATAAAAAAAGACTTTCAGAAATATTAAAAATTGTTAGGGGGGAAATGATTTTAAAAGCCCCCATTTCTTTTAAAAAGGGGAACAGGATTATTTCTGTATCTCACAGTTAATGCCCCCAAAAAAAATTAAAAAAATTAGGGACATCTCACCCACTTTTAAAAAATTTGTGGGGGAAAAAATCCCCACTTAAAAGCCAATTTCTGTTCCAAAGCCCCAAATTATAGGCTGTATCTCACGCACTTTTGCCCTAAAATTTTTGGGGAAAATTGCAAAAAACTTCAAAAAGATTTAAGGGGGGTTTTTTGGAAATTAATTTTGTCATGAAACCTTGCTGTTTTTACAGTCTCCTCACAGCAAAACCAAACAAAATGAACTGTTGGGGAAAAGAGAATTTAAAAATTTTCGTAAGAAATGATCATTTTAAAAAACCTTTTTCAAGAGGACCATTTCTGTTTTTAAGAGGGGAAAGTGAATAGGCCCGGGAATAATCGTTGACCTCGGCCCAAATTTTGGGCCCCCAAAAATCATCAGAGATTCCCTTGCCTGATTTTATCCCTTTATGAAAATCAAAAAGATTTCCCCATTATCTGTGGAAAGCCGGGTGCGTTTGTTTGGGAATGACCCTCCAGCTGTGCTGAAGGTTGCCAGGGTATGACGCTGGCTGTGGGCAGGGGAAAAAACCTCTATGGCGTGGCGAGCGAGCTCGGGCCCTTTGCCAATTTTTGGGGGCAAAGAAAATCTTTGGGTCCCGGGAAACACTACAAAAACATCGGTGTTGAGAACCCGGGGTTTGTCGTTTCAATGATCTTAAGTGGTCTTTTGTTTGTTGTAGGGTGCCCTTTAAATTTCATGCGTTGGTGGGTGGTAAATAAAAAAAATTTCCCGAGGTCACCCATTTTGGTTCTGCCACCTTTCCCGCGCTGTGCTGCCGTAAGGCTACTTGGGCCCCTAATGCTGTCCGTCACTGATTTTTGTTCCCCCGTGACTTTGGGGAAAGTGAAGGGAAGGGCGCAACAGATTGGGTCCAGGTTTATCAACAGCAAGGGTTTTCCTTTCCCCGATTTTACTTTTTTTGGGTGGGTGGAAAGGGAAAAATGCTGGGTTTTTTTTGTACCGGGGGTCCAAGGGGGTGGCCCCCCCAGTAAAATGTTTTTAAATTTTTATGGCCCTTTAAGGGGGGGGTAAAGTTGGAGGAAATGGGGCATCCCGCACTCATTTTGAGGATGGAGCCCTTTGGGGCCCAAGCCTTGGGGTCGAGGGGCCTTTGCAAAATGATCTTCCTCATCTTCCTCCTCCTCCGCCACCTCTTTTCCAAAGGGAGGGGGTCGGTAAAGTTTGGTGTTAGGTAAAACCTCCTCCCCCTCCTTGCCCGCCTGGGACAGTTTAACACAGCCCCGACTTTCCTGAGTTTATGCACCCGAGAGGGTGATGGGCCACCTTGCACTAGCTTGGACCCTGAACCCCCTGCCTAATTTAAGACCATGAAAAAATTTGAAATGCGGGCCTTTTGGATTTTACGGAGAGAAAGGCTCCCTGTCCGCTTTTGTGTCCGTTTTCCTCCCCCGTCGCTGGCGGGGACCGTTTTTCGAGTGTTTCCAAAGATCGTCCAGAACTAAAATCACCACAATGCTTGCTTCAGGGCAAATTTTCCCCACGGGCCTTTTTTGGGGGCCCTTTTTCAAAATGGCAAGGATGGTGCAGAGCTCTTTTAAACCTTTCCTCCCCCTTCGGTTTTGGGTCCCAAAACCCCAGGTCCGCACCGCTGATTTTCGGGGGTTTTGTCACTCCCCTTTGGGTTTAAAGGCATTGCGCTGCTTTCCCAAAACGTGGGGCATGTGGAGGGGGGAATTCCAGGGGTGTTGTCAGGGGCAAAATGAGGGAAGTTGACGGGTGGGCCCGGCTGATGCTGCAAAGCAGCCGGCGGGGCGAAGCGGGGGCGAAAGGGGGGAATGCGAAAATTTGACTTGGCCTTCCTCAGGGCAGTCCGGGGCCCCGGGGTTTGCTCTTTAGAAATTTTGGCGCAAGGTTCAGGGCATGTTTCCCGGGGAAGGGAGGTTTCCCGCCTAACGATTTTAAAGGGGGGGCCCAGCGATTTCGCCCTTTTGCCCACCAAAATTGCCTTTGGGAAAAGGGTTCTTTGGGCCCCAGCCCGCGTCAGTCCGTTGCGGAAAAGAGTCCACAGCTTTCCCAAACCCGTGTTTCGTCGGTTCCAAGGGCGATTAATTTTAACAAAGGGCCCGGTTTTTTTGGGAAAAGGATGCCACCAAAAGGAACCCTTTGGGGGAAAAAAACCTTTAAAACCCTTTCCCCGCGGTTTTTTTTAAAAAAACGTGCGGCCGGGCCCGGAGCCAAAAATTTCCCCCCGAGACAAACCACCCCCGCTCACCCATTTAGCTTTTCACAGAGATATTTGCGGCCTTTTTCCGGCCCTTTCTAGTCCCTTTTGTCGGTGGTCCAGATGGAAATTTTCCGGACCAGATGCAGGGCAACGCGTTTAAAATTTTTTTAAAGACACGTGGCTGGCCCAAAGGGGGGGACGGGTTTTTTTGGAAAAGAAAAGCCTGCTCGGAAATTTTTATTGGGGGAAAGGGAAAGGGGCCCTGAAAATGGGGGAAACCCTTTTGTGTCCACCCCGCGGAAAGGCAAATTTTCCCAAGGCCAAAAGCCCCGGGAATGCCCACATTCAGGCCCTTTTGTCTTTGGGTTTGGTTTTTGGGTTAAAGTTTTTTCTTCTGCTCCCAAACCTGGGAAGACAGAAAGATGGCTTGCTAGACTGGCCGCAGTTTTTATATGGAGTGCAGGTCTAAAAAACTGGCGGAAGGAGAAGGGTAGGATGCGGTCTCTTGGTTGTGCTCGGTGGTAACTCGGGCGACGATGGAGCTGAAGCGGAGGCCTGGAATCCCTGATCATGACTCTGAGAGACATGGCAGCTGAGGAAGCTTGGTTGGTGGCGGAGGAGGCAGGAGGCGGAGACAGGAGGTGTATTGTGGACAGCGTCGGTTGGCCTTTTTTGGCAAGTGTTGCCTCCATTTCAAATCATGCATTCGATGCATATGTGATAGACAGTTGGTGGTGGTCTAACCACTAGGGTTCTTGGCCTCTACTTATGCGTTTACGGCAAAGGCGGCATATGACATCGCTGGGTGATTCAGAGGCTTGCCTCAAAGAAGACCAGGCTTAGAGAGATCTGGGATCCTTTTTGACAGCGATAAGCGAGGAGCGGGGTTTGCGCTGAAACGTGGCTGGCGATTCATATCAGCGGATTCTGCGACCGCCCTCTCCCTTTTTCGAGTGGAACCGTTACTGACACTACCCCATCGTTTCCTCCTCGTCCAGTGATTGAAGCGCTCGCAAGCGCAAAATTCTGCTGAAAAAGGACACGTTGATCAGCAATGTCGTCATCATCTCATACAACACAGGTGACTTCATGTCCTGACAGTCTGCATCAGGAGCTGTGGGCTAAAAAGCAAGAGGGATGCAAGGCGTTGACGACCTCCCGTGGATTTTTGCAGATTGACCGGCTTCCTTCTCCTCCTTGATGGCATCAGTAAACTGGGCGTAAGAGCAGAGAAAATCATCCTCTTTGGCCTCTTGATCTTTTGACATGCCTTTCTGACCACATCCGCATTTTGTCATCAAAGAGTCATCAGAAAATGGATTATCCACAGTTTGGGTACAAGAGTTGAAATTTTGGGCTGCTTCACTGTTGGACGGATGCTGATGATGCTGATGACGACATTTGTGGCCGTGACTGGAGGAGGGAGGGAGGTAAGACTGATAGATGCAGGTTGCATTACCAACTGAAGGGACGATTGAGGACGCTGTTCGTTAATGAGATTCACAGGGCCCTGATTCAGCGATGGACAGGCCTCGACGGTCTGCAACACGACGATTCCGATGGCTTGCGTGTTGTCGCCAGCACGGGAAGGAGCACCTTCTCTCGACCTCTATTCCATGTCCTACCCCCTTTTTGCTCGTTCCCTGCTTTCGCTCCATGTTCAGAAATAAAAAAAAATTGAGAAGGGTAGGGAAGATTTTTGGAAAAGTCTTTTTATTTTAAAGACGGCAAATCCAGCTATTCACAAATCCCTTAAATAAAAAAAAATTGCTGTTTACATTTAAAAAAGAAATAGTCTATCAACAAATGGCTGGGCAAAAGTGAAAAAACAGTACTGAAATGATCGGATAATAAAAGGTATTTTGGCACCCTTTCAAATTCCCTTTTGGGGACTACAAAATTTTGTATTCACATTTAAGTGAAGGTGCCTCATGAACAAGCTGTAGTGTGCCAAATGTGAAAAAACACGTATCTGCAATGTATTTGGATAATAAAACGTATATTTTGGCACCTTTCAATTCACCTGTGGTGACTACAAAATTGCTGTATTCAAATTTAACTGCAAAGTAGATCTATCAACAAAGCTGGCCTTCGCCAAAGTGAAAAAACACGTATCTGTCACCACAGGTGAAATGAAAGGTGCCAAAAATATCTTGTATTATCCGATACATTTCAGATACGTGTTTTTTCACTTTGGCGCAGGCCAGTTTGTTGATGAAATCTACTTTGCAGTTAAATTTGAATCACAGCAATTTTGTAGTCACCAGAGGTGAATTGATAGGTGCCAAAAAATACCTTTATTATCGGAATACATTTCAGATATGTGTTTTTTGGAATTTTGCCCAGTCCAGATTTGTTGATAGAGCACCTTGCAGTTAAATTTGAATCCAGCAATTGTGTAGTTACCACAGGTGAATTGATAGGTGCCAAAAAATACTTTTATTATCCGAATACATTACAGATACGTGTTTTTTGACTTTGGCGCACTACAGCTTTGTTCATTGAGGCACCTTGCACTTAAATGTGAATACCACAATTTTGTAGTCACCACAGGTGAATTGAAAGGTGCCAAAAATACCTTTTATTATCCGAATACATGACAGATACGTGTTTTTTGCACTGTTGCCCAGTCCAGATTTGTTGCTGTATTCACATTTAAGTGCAAGGTGCCTCAATTAACAAAGCTGTAGTGCGCCAAAGTCAAAAAACACGTATCTGTAATGTATTCGGATAATAAAAGGTATTTTTTTGGCACCTATCAATTCACCTATGGTGACTACAAAATTGCAGTATTCACATTTAAGTGCAAGGTGCCTCAATGAACAAAGCTGTAGTGCGCCAAAGTCAAAAAACACGTATCTGAAATTTATTCGTATAATACAAGGTATTTTTGGCACCTATCAACCTGTGCTGACTACAAAATTTCTGGATTCTAATTTAACTGCAAGGGGGGTATATCAACAAAAGTGGGATTGGGCAAATTTTAAATGAAAACCGATCTTAAAATTATAAAGATAATATAATTGGAGTTTTGCACCTAACAAAGAGACCTGCAGTTACTAGAAAAGATGTGCATCCTAATATAAGTTCAGGCTGCCCATTATCCAGGAAATATTTCAATAGAAAACTTTTAATAATAAAGCTATTGCAGTGCAATGTCTACACTAAGTCTTGGTGAACTATATCCAGTATTCTTTATAGAGCTTGTCTGTGTTCGCCCGCGGCCCCCACCCCCCCTCCCCCTCCTGTGACTTTACAGCGGTAGATGCTCCTTTAAAATTCTCTACCTAACTACATAAAATCTTCCAATCTCTAATCTAACTAAGTTGTAAGGATCACAGCTAACAGTAGAGCTTTCTCTGTGAAGAAATAGAATAATTTTGCTGAGCTGTTTGGACACAGGCAGAGCGCTACGTCCTACTGCTATGAGACGCTGAGAGACACTGAGGCGGAACAGGAAGGGCTGTTCTATGTAAAACGAGGTCATGTGATTTTTCCAGCCAATCGCAACCATACACATCCCAGTAATGACGTTGCACACACATCTCACCCTGCTCTATTCTGTAAGCTGATTTGCTGGCCGCCAAAATGACAGGAAGCACCGAAAATGGCGCGATGTTAATAGATGATGCACAGATTTTAACCTGAATTATCGCATGATCTAAAAATTTCGATCAACATAAAAAACTGTGCCGATTTCAACTTTGTCGATAATAATCGCTCAACACTATCTGTGACTTTTTTTCTATGGCTTTTATAACCTCCTGTTGTGGATGTTAATTCCAGCTTCTCCAGCCCTGTTTGGGTGTAAGAATGAAGGTGTTGTTCCTCTCCCATAGACTTTAATGGTCATTGGCGCTAATCTATTATCGACCATCGGATATCGGCATTATAATTAACGATATCGACTATCGATCCGATGACGATAGTTGACGCAATCGCTCATCACTAGCAGTGACATCAAATTCCCAACCTGAAGGGCCAAAGAACCAAGAAAACAAGGACCATACTATAAAATACCTGACTAGGGGTTTCTGAATAATTCAGAACTTCTATAGACCAGTGGATAGACCAGGTAGGTAATAAAGGCTGGATGCAGAGAATTTAGACACAAAACATCTGCTCAATCTCTTAGCTAGTCACTATTATTAGATTTATGTCTACTTTTTTTTATTATTGTACTAATAGTCATTATTTTTTTTATAAAATTACCTTATGTTTATGTAGATGAAGTCTGGATTCTTTGCCATCTCTTTTTCCAAATAAATACATGTCATGAAGCGCATGAGCCAGACTGTATACCGCACTTTTACACATAGTAGTTCTCTGGTATAAATGTACTTACATATTCTTGATCAATTTGCAGGTCTAGTCCAGTGCAGTTCTGTAGAGGAAATTTATTTAATATTTGTAGTATCCTGAATCTTTTTTCATATGAGAAGTTGCAGTATTTAGCATAGTACCAGATGTCCTCCAGCAATGGATCTGTTGGGCGAGTCTTCAGGTTTGCTGTATTTATAAATGTGTTCAGGCCAGGGATAATCTTACCTGTATATGAAAAACTAATGCTACAATTACAGGCTTGTACAACTTTTGGTAGTAATGTAAGGATATTATACCGCCACATATTCAATATTAGAAGTGTTATATGTTGGTGGATAAATTCTGAGAAGTATAATAGATGTTGAACCTCAAGTGAAATTTGACAGGACACAATTATAACCCTCGATGTGGATTTTTTGATCAACCGCACCTTTTCTTGAACTGGGCGACTATGAATATCAGGGAATATAATAATATACTCAAAGCAGATTCCTTCCATTTTAAAATATTCCACCATTTCTATCAGTTCTGTGTTTTCTATATAAATCAGTTGATGTAATCGGGCCCGAAATGGTTCCCATAAAAAATGTTTCAATTAAAATTTAATCCCAGCCTTTATGACCCCCTTGTTATCTTGATGCCCTTGGGTTAAAATTTAATCTTTTTAAAAATTTTTTTTCCTTGTTGGGGAGCAGTAACTGCAGGGAAAAACCCTTAAAAAAAAAAATTTAAAATTAAATTTTAAAAATTTTCTACAAAAAAAAAAATTAATCGCCATTTTTTTTTTTTAACCTTTTGAAATTTTTTTATTGAAATTAAAAAGATTTTTGGGGGGTTTTAAAAAGAAAAGGAGGGAAGGGAAAATATGCAAAATAAAAAGGTTTAAATTTAAGCCTGAAAGTACCACAAACAATAATTTTAACCAAAAAAAAATATAAATAGTCCTTTTTAAAAAATACTTTTAGAGTGTTTTATTAAATAACTTAGAGCAGAAAAATGAAGGAAGGAAAAATTTGAGTATGATAAAAGGTGTAAATATGAACAACAAAAAGACCAAATCTTTTTCTAGTATGCCTCGAAAGCAGAGGGGGTTGTACTTAATTTGATGTTATTTAAAATGCCTGGACCCCGCCCCAAAAAAAGGCCCAACTGTTCCTTTTTCTTTTACAAAAAAAGTGGGGGAAGTGAAAGAGAGGGTCTACATTTGTAGGGGAAAATTTAAACCCTGTCTATTATTTCCTTTTTGGAAGGGGTAAGCAGGTTTTTCCCAAATTGGCTAGGGGTTTTGGGATGTTTTTTTACCATTAAAAAAAAAGAAAAAAGTTTTTTTAATAGGGTTTCCCTAAAAAAGGAAAGGATTATCATCCAGGAAATTTTCCAATATGGTTTAAAGGGGATTAGGGGAATAGGGCATTAAAAAAACCTAACCCTATCGGTAATTTTTTGTGGCCCCCACAAGTTTTGGATGAGGGGGACAAAAACCAACATTTTGTGAAAGTGGCCAATTTTTCCGCACCCTTTTCCCAAGTTTATTTTAGGTGGGAAGGGGGAAAAGTGGGCCAGTCGAGAAGGGTTTAGGACCCCCTTTTAAGTAAATTTTTTTTAATTAATTCTAAAGTTTGATACATCTGGTGATTCCTTATTGAAATAGGGTCTAAACCCAAAGTACCCAAATGAGAGGAGCTTTTTAAGCTTTTCCCTCCCATTTCAGTATGAAAAAGGGGTTTTTCGCTTTCCACGGGGGGGGTTTTAAAAGGTTATAGGTAGTGACACCCCCCTTTCTAAAACCCTTCCCCGCTGTGAAGAAACTTAAAAAAGGGGGAGTTTTCGGGAGGTAGGGCCCGGCCACTTCCAAGACTAAAGAGAATCCCTTTAATTTGTAGTTATTTGGTAAAAAGGGGGAATTGGCAAGTCAAATTTTGTTTTTAACTCGGGGAGAAAGACTGAAGGCCCATCCCACCCCTTTTAAAAAAAAAAGGTCATTTATAGATTAACCCCCTTTGGGGATAGCCAGCTAGAAATCGGAAGGGGGGGGACTTGACCTGGATGCGGACAGGGGACGGGTTTCTGCATGGGTGAAGGACCCAACTTTTGGGGTTTATGAATTTATCCCAAATATTATTTTGGGGGTGGATGAGGGATAGCGTTGTTCCAAAAATTGGGGCCATTAATATGTCTTTCACTGATTGAGGCGAAAATTGTTCGTTTTCCGTTGAGACCCCCCCTTTTGGGAATCTGGGGGATGCCCCAAAAATTTTTTTAAAAGGTTTTTTTTACAGACGCTACATTGTAGGAGAGTAAGTGGGGGTACTGAATCCCCCTTTCCCCCGGTGTAAGTATAGGTATTTTCTCTTTTTTGGGGTTTTTTGAGTTCCCTAATAAAAGTAAAAAGTTTAGTTGGGTTTTTTTAAGTAGAGGTGCTGGAATTGGGAAAGGTAAGGATTGGCAAACTACGGAATTTGGGAAAAAATAACATTTTGGGAAAGGGTTTAATTTTTTGCCATTTTCCCGGACAAAAAAAAAGGGGATTAAAATTTTTTTATTAATTTCTGGGGGGAAAATTGTGGGAAGGTCAGCTAGGTTTTTCAGAAATTGTCGATCCCGCAACTGGGGATTTAAATTTTCCCAAATAAGTGATGTGGTCTTGGGCCCCCCGACAAATTTCCAATGGATAACTTTTTCGGAGTTCTCGAAAATATCATCGATAGGGCTACCGATTTGGGTTTTGGGTTTTGTTTATAATAGGGGGTGGAGGAAAATTTTCTCTCAAGACACTTAAAAAAAGTGCGGGATGGAAAAAACTGGTTTTGAACAAATAAGGAGAGTATCGTCCGCCGGGAAAAAACTTAAATTTTTTGCTTTGTGCCAAAAGAGTTTTTCCCTTTAATGGAGTCAGATTTCCCAATAAGTCTGCTAAGGTTTCCCCAATAGAAAAATAAATTAGAGGGGAAAAGGGGGAACCCCCTCTCTTTCCCTTGGATATAGAGAAAAGGGTGTGAGGGGAAAACCCGATGTAAATACCTTCGTGTTGGGGGTTTGGTACAGGGGGGCCCCGATGGCCTTTTGGATTGGGCCAGTAAACCCCAAATTTAGCTAGTACGCTCTAAATAGTCCATTTAAGTCTATCAAAGGCTTTCTCTGCATCAAGAAAAAGCAGGAGCGCCGGTATTTTTCGGAGATTGGTAAGTTGCACTACATCCAAGACTCTTCTAACTCCATCTCTTGTTTGACGAGATTTAACGAATCCTGTTTGATCTTTATGAATTAATAAGGGTAAAAATGTATTTATCCGGTTGACTAAGATCTTAGAATAAAATTTTATGTCATTATTCAGCAAGGAGATTGGCCTGTAATTCACAACCTGGTCTGCTGGTTTACCAGGTTTAGGGATAGTGGTTACCAGTGCGGATAGCATTTCTGCGGGAGCCGTCCCTTTGTCTCTAATAGATTGGAAAAGGGTACACAAAAAAGGGGTAAGGGTCGATTTGAATATTTTATAGTATTCGTTAGTGAAACCATCAGGTCCCGGGGATTTGTGGAGTTTAGAATTATTTATTGCTTCTTCTATTTCTGTAGAGAAAAAGGGTCTGTTTTAGTCTGAAAGTTGTTCCTCTGTCAGAGAAGGCAGGTTGACTTGACATAGGAATGCTGAGATATCACTAGTAGAGACTGGAGGGGTTTCTGGGTTGTTTTTAAAATTGTAAAGGCCAGCATATTACTCAGCGAAACTGTTTGCTATTTTTTGAGGATCAGAGATTTTCCCCTGAGGAAAAATTGTTAAATGTGAGATCTTTGTACGGGCTTGGTATTTTTTAACCCTTTTTGCAAGAATTTTGGATGGTCTATTCCCTTGCAGGTAGAAGCTCCATTTAAGCTTTGATAGTTGGTATTCATAGTAATATAATTTTAGGGATCGAAGTTGGTTCCTACATTCAGCGAGGCTATCCTTGCTACTTTTACTTGGGTTTTTCTTAAATTCCCTGTCTAGAGTCTGGGAGTTTGCTTAAAATTCAGACATAGCTGTGTCCCTTTTCTTTTTCCCTTCTAGCAGCCAGTTTTTTGCAGACTTCCCCTCAGGACCGCCTTATGGGCACACCAGAGAATTTTTCCGGGGATGGAAGAGGGAAGGTGAATTTAGTTCGAAATATTCGCTGAGAGCATCTTGAATTTCTTTAACTAAATCTGGTGATTTTAGTATTGAGTGGTTAATACGCCATGGGAATTGGGGTGAAGGCTTAAATTCCTCTAACAAAGTTAGGTAGATTGAAGCATAGTCAGACCACATTATTAGGCCAATTTCTGTTTTGGCTACTGCTGGCAAAATTTGTCTATCTACTAAAAAGTAATCCAATCTTTGAAGTGGAGAAGTATGTACCTCCATGGATCGTGAAGGTTTTCCTCCCACAGTAGCGACTGGAGTTCTGGGGCATAATGGGAGGAACCAACTGACCTATCTAGCCTCTTATCTACTACTATGTTGAAATCCCCACAGATAATCAGATTATTCTTAGCCATTTTCCTTGCGCGATCTATTAGTTTAGAAATAAATGTTGTTTGCCTCGTATTCGGAGCATATAGATTAACTATTGTATAAGATACCGAATTTAGTTTGCATTTTAATATTATATACCTTCCTTTAGGATCAATATCTTCTTTTATACATGTAAACGCAAACGAGTCCCATATTGCTATTGCTACTCAAGCTTTCTTCACTGGTAATGATGACACGCATATGTAGGAAATTTATTATGTGTCAACCGATTCGAATATAACTTTCTGTGGTGGGTTTCTTGCAAGTATACTATATCACATTTAGATTTTAGGGCATCTCTCCAAGTGTAAGCTCTTTTTATTGGGGAGTTAAGGCCTTTCGTGTTCAGTGACATTATTCTAATCCCCATGAAGTAAGGAGAAAATTAACTTATTCAAAGGATTTGGTAGGTTACAGTACTCATATTCTCTATCTAAGCTACGGCATCTGGCTAAGTAATTTACCGCGGAGACTAAGGCAAAACTGAACAACTTAAACATAGTAACAGTAAAGGTTATAAACAATAGCGAGTGAAAAACTTCCCTCAAGGGGAAGACCAGTGGTGGGGGTAGTCCGTGTAGGCAACCCACAAGAGTGGTGGCAAACCTAACAAATTAAGAGGATATCAGATGGGGATATCCCGAGGAGATCTTATAGGACTGTGCAGAGTGGAGTTTCAGTCATTTGGTCTTGTATTTGACCTGCGGGCCCTTTCTGACCAGATTGGTGTGATGACTTCAGGTCTATCTCGTCTCTTCGCCGCTGGAGATTGGACTGGTGTTGATATCAGATTCCATGTGAGAAGGAGTTCCTTGACCATGGTGAGGGTGGAGCATGTCACTATAGAATTATCTTTAGAAAAGACCAGTTTCACTGGAAATCCCCAATGGTAGGAGATATTGTTCTCCCTTAGGATTCTTGTGAATGGTGCGAATTCTTTCCTTCCCCAAATTGTCCCTCCCGAGGTCTGGGTAGGGGGAAATATTCTTAAATCTTCGGGTAGTCAGAACATGAACGTATATTTTTTCAGAAAATTCTCTTTAGTGTGGAAAAAATGAATTTTAGCAATCACGTCGCGTGGTATTGCAGGCGGAAGGTGTTTGGGTTTCTGGAGTCTATGAATTCTGTCGACTTGAGGTCGAGATCTGTAGTTTCAGGTAAAGAGTCAAAAGTTTGAAAAAAATGGGAGAGGTCTTCTTAATTTTTCCCGGGGCACCCTCAGTTGATTTTTTTTCCTAGACCTGTCCCCCGGGTCCAAGATTTGGAGTTAGAGGGTATCTTCTTCAAGGGCACGTTTGCATCTTAAGTGAGTATGGACTTTTGGAATTCGCCTTTTTGTGTTCAACAGTTCGTTCTTGAGTTTAAAGGATTGGATATCTGTTTTTAACTCTCCCCCATTTCTGAAACCCTCCTGTAAAGACTCTCTAAAAGAGGGAAAGAGACTTGTAAGTATTTCCCGAAATTTTCAAAATTTCCCTGCTCCTTCTTGATATCCATATTACTGACCCCTGGGGGGAGAAGCGGGGAAAGTAACGGAAGGGAATCCCCCCTTTTTTTTTTGAGATTGGATTTGAGGGAGGGGTTTTTGAAGAAAATTTAGTCAATTTTTTGGGTTGGGGTTCCTCTTCGAAGTGCCCCCCCCTTTGGTTCTTTAAGAAGAAAGGGTGTTTAAATGGTATATTAACAGATTAGGCAGCAGTTTTTGGTACTGTGAAAAACTTCGCTCCTTGTTATAAGCGTTTTAAAGTCTCTAAATGAATCTTGATAAAATGTAGGGATGGGCTACACAATGGGTTGAAGTTAAGAAAATGAAATAGTTTGCCTGTATGTGTCCTTTGGAAATTTCCAAATAGGGTTACCCCAAATCCAAATTGAGTAATCACTATAATAATGAAATGTTTAAAAATGCGTAGGGTACATGCGACTGTAAGGGCCCTTTTTTCCTGTGTTTTAAGCCTATTTGTGACTTTATAGCCGTGCACAAGCTGGTAATTATTAAATGAGGAAGGGAAGGATTCCCCGGCACTTGTACTTTAGTTTTGTTTGTTACAAAAGGGCCCCCTTTTCTCCTTTTCCTGGCAGCTGTTATGTCATTGGTTTGGGGGAGGACAAAACCCC